>VZRJ01001799.1:125915-176615 GCA_013397565.1 Ptilonorhynchus violaceus
GGCCCCATCCCCGGGAGTCCTGAGACATCCCGGGAATCCTGCCCCGTCCTCGGGTCCTGACACATCCCGGCATTCTGCCACATTCCCGGATTCGGCCCCATCCCAGGATCCTGAGACATGCCGGGAATCCTGACCCATCCTCGGGTCCTGAGACATCCCCGGGTCCTGAAACATCCTGCGGTCCTGACACATCCCGGGATCCTGAGACATCCCGGGAATCTCGCATTATCCCGAGTCCGGCCCCATCCCATGGTCCTGAGACGTCACGGGAATCCTGCCCTATACTCGAGTCCTGACACACTCCCGGGTACAGAGACATCCCCGGATCCTGAGACATCCCCGGGATCCTGAGACATCCCCGGATTCTGAGACATCCTGGCATCCTGACACATCCCCAGGTCCTGAGACATCCCACGTCCTGTCTCATTCTGGGTCCTGCCTCATCCCGGGGTCCTGCCCCATCCCGGGTCCTGCCCCACCTTGGGCTCACACAGCGGGTGTTCTCCCTTTGCACAGTCCTTCAGCCCAGCCGGCACCTTTATTCCCTTTATCCCGCAGAAGCAGAACACGTAGCGTCCATTCCCTCCACTGGGGATGGTGCTGTGCAGTGCCAGGAGCTGGGCTCGGTGATCCTTGTGTGTGACCACCCTGCTGCAGCGACTCCATGATGGACCATCCTACAATGATGCTTAAAGTCCTTTCCAACCCCAACCATTCCATGTAGGAGGGAGGAGACGAGAGAGCAGCTGGTGGGAAAGCTCGGTTCCCAACCCTGGAGAAAATCCCTCAGGATCCTGTTCTCCACAGAGGTCTTTGAGCAGAAAGTATCACTTTATCGAGTGTAACGGAGCAGGACCTCGTTGTTTCAGGGCCGGCTCTAACACACGTCCCCGTTGCGGCTGTCAGCAGGAACAGCCCCGTAAGCAGATCTGCCTGCCTGTCACCCTGAGCCGTTCGCTATCGCGGTGCTGCTGCAGCAGAGATGCTTTCCTTACATAACCACCCGGCTTCTCCACAGCCATCCCCCTTCCCACGGGAGCAAAGCACCTCCAGGTCACCACCCCTGCTTGCTGGTGGCCACAGTCCCTCTCAGAGAGGGATGGAGCTCCCTCTCCAACCTCCCTGGGGCTGGTGCCTCTTCTTTTCCTCTCTCCCTGCTCATTACTTTTCCTGAAAAGTCATCCCAGCCTGTCCCTCGTCAGTCAGGAGCCTGGACCCACCGTGGGGTCACACAGGTTGCCTCCCATGGCTCTGCAGTGGCTCATGGTCTCCCTCTGTGGCCACCACTGAGCTGCTTTGGCAGGGCTGGGCGTGCCCTAGAGTGGCCCATGGGGTCAGTGGTCCTGTTAACAAAATTATGTGGGCTGAGGGGGCTGCAATGCTGTTGGGGTCTGAAAGCTGATGGTGGCTTTCATGAATCCCTGTAGGGTGCAGGGTCAAAGAGCTGATTCCTGACTCTACTCATGCCAGGAGTCAGGGAGCATCTCCTTGGAGCTCCATGCTCTGGTCTCACCCCTGAAGTGGCAGCAGGTACCATGTGGGCCACCACTGGCTCGTGCCATGAGCCCCAGGTTGATGAGGAGGCCTCAGGGCTGTAGGATGAAAGGAGAAAGTGCCACAACTTGCCCAGCACAGCTCCTTCCACCACTGGATTGGCTCACTCTGCAGCCCAGACAGAAACCCCGCCGGTCCTTGGGGACTCCACCATTTCATTTCCACCAGCCCAGGAGCACCAGGTCTGACCTCACCAATCCCACTTTTCAGAGCATTTGCATTCGTGGCCCATGTCCAAAAGGGTTGTTTTTTTTCAGAATTTTCTCTGTGTAACCAGAGCTCATCGCTGAAGCAGCCAGTTAACCCTTTCAGTTCTCTGTCCTCCCGAAGCAGAGGTGTTTTAGGTGGGTTTATATGGGTTACCCCAGAGGGTGAGGTGTGCTGAGCATCCTGTCGCTGTTGGGGCGCACATGGATGTGGAGGAACAGCCAAAATTTTGCTCTGGCTGAGTCATGAAGCAATGCCCTCATCACACCCCCGTCCATCACCCACAGCCTGGCCACCTCTGAGCGGAGCCCGCAGAGCTGCGTGGCCGGGGGAAACTTCCATCTCCAAGTTCATCACGTTAAAACAAATGAACTTCCACGTAAGAGGCTATGGGGGTGAGGAGATGGAACGCAGACACACAGCCCGGGGCCCTTCTGCAGAATTAGGGCAGAAGTCTGGCCTTGTTTATTCTCATGTAAATTCAGAGTAAACCCAGGCGATTCTGTCATCCTGCGCTCTGACGCATTACTGTAAATCCTACTTTCGTAACTCTGCCATTATTTATGAGTATTGCTGCAGTGCTGTATGAGATCAGGGCAGAGTTATGCCTGGTCACGTGCCTGTGTCAAGGACCACAGCTTGGACGTTTGAGTAGAGGAGACAAAGGCAGTCGATCATCTTCATTTTGCAAATAGAGGCGTAGGATTACACGATCTGCTGGAGAGCTTTCAGGAAGCCGGTGTCTGGTCTGGACAGGAAACGGTTTTCCTGTCCTGAAAAACTTTTCATAGTAGAGGGAGGAAAAAAAAAAAAAAAATAAAAGCCTGTTTGATGTTTGGGGTGAAGGGTTTCGAGGGCAGGAAGATGTGATTGGTAACTGCCCGATGAGAGTTTCAGATTCGAGGCCCCGGTCTGCAGGGAGCAGACGAGGGATGTGGCCTTGCAAATCCTCACTGCAAGTCAGCAGCTTTCCCCTGATTGTGGGGGTTTATGGATCATCCTGTCCATCAGCACGGTCAGATTTTCTATCCAGGATCAATGGTGATCGCTTGGGCAGGATGGATTCATCCTCAGGACTCGAGGGTCTGTCTACTACATCACGTCCAGAGCATGGTGGAAAAGATAAATAAAGAAGGATTTTGAGCAGATCATCACCTAGCAAGACAAAGGCAGTCAGAAGAGCAAAGAGGTCTCCAGATGAAAGGCTCTATATGTGCATTTATATGTGCTCTATGTTCAATGTCACCCATTTAATCATCTCATGTATTAGAAGGTGCTGAGTTGAACATTCCCATCCCCTGCCCTGGCTCTGGCTGGCATTGCCCTTTGTCTTGGCTCACTGGGAAGGATTTCCCTCATGGCTGTGCCAGCCTTTCCATCTCCAAGTTGCCAGTCTGTCCTACCTGCTCCTCAAAGACCTGTGGCTCAGTCGGTTGTTACATGCTGGGCTATCTGTTGCTGCCATTCAAGGACTTCCTCCTCCTGGTTTATTTGGCCACACTATTTTGCTCTATCGAGCTGGAGGACTGAAATCACAGAGTACAAATGTAAATCCCTGCCTTTCTCCAAGGAGGTCACGTGTGCAGCGTTCACACCATCCCTGCCTCTCCTTAATTCCAAATTTCTGCTGAATTTCTCATCCCCCATCTGACTTTTCCTTCTCCAACCACATCATCTGCTAAAGCCAGGTAAATGCAACGCCTCAGTATCGACCTAGGAGGAGAAAATGAGTTTCTAATCTGTGGAAGAACAGTGTTTCCTTCTCAAATCAGCCTCCTCCTCCTGTCACGCAGGAAAGAGGAGGTCTCAGTCCATGGATTGCAGAGGAGCATCCTTTGTTGTGTGTGGATACTGCAAAATACTTGGGAGAGCTGAGCAGGTACCTTTCCGAGGGAAAAAAAAAAGAAAAAAAAAAGGCAATTAATTAGACTAAATAAACATATATTAGGGTTCAAAATATGCACAGCCAAAATGAAAGTCGCATTCTGGTTCATTAAATCTGAAAAGACTTCACACGTTTTAAGCCTGTAATCATATTCACAGATGCAATACCCCCCTCCCCAACCTGCCTCCCCTCCCGCAGATTTCACACCTTGGGAATGGCTATTGTAAAAAAAAAAAAAATTAAAAAAAAAAATAAAAGGAGCAGGGGAAGGTTTGCTGCTGCAGGGCACGGCTGGGGGGGAGCGGATGCACACGCGGCAGGAAAATCGCTGTTTGCTGTGGCATCTCTGCCCCGCCGGCACCGGGAGGGCGCGGGGATGGGTTCAGGTGCACCACAAGGAGGAGGAAGAGGAGGAGGAGGCACAAAATCTCAGCTCCACTCTCCTTCCCCACCCCGCTCCCGCCCGAGCCGGGGTCTCCGGCTGAACCCCCCCTCCCTGCTCCCAGGCTTNTTCCTTCTCAAATCAGCCTCCTCCTCCTGTCACGCAGGAAAGAGGAGGTCTCAGTCCATGGATTGCAGAGGAGCATCCTTTGTTGTGTGTGGATACTGCAAAATACTTGGGAGAGCTGAGCAGGTACCTTTCCGCGGTAAAAAAAAAAGAAAAAAAAAAGGCAATTAATTAGACTAAATAAACATATATTAGGGTTCAAAATATGCACAGCCAAAATGAAAGTCGCATTCTGGTTCATTAAATCTGAAAAGACTTCACACGTTTTAAGCCTGTAATCATATTCACAGATGCAATACCCCCCTCCCCAACCTGCCTCCCCTCCCGCAGATTTCACACCTTGGGAATGGCTATTGTAAAAAAANCTTCTCCCCCTCCCCTGGAGGGTGGGATGTTAGCGGGGAGCTGGGCTGAAGAACATATGGAAACGTCATGCGTGTATATATAGAAGAGGAGCGAAAATGGATGCTCTTGGGTACAATAAACATTAGTGTATCTGCAGGGGGGGGAAGGAATTTCAGCTATTTGCACTGCTCTGGTGGATGTTTGTCGAGGGTTTTTCGCTGCTGTTTGTAGCAATAAATACATACATATAATTTATTTGAATCGGGGAGTCTGTGAGAGCCGGGAGTCGTTCTTTACGTGGAAATTCTGCTTTATTCCGAAGCGGCACAGTCAGAAAGAAGGATGTTGTGACTGCGTGCCAGCAGATATTTGTAAGGAGACATTTTGAAAATCTGAAGGGAACAGTGTGAACGTTTTCAAGATGTTGGGGCTTGTTCTGGAATACCTTGGTGATTCAGTGCTTTCTTCTGGCTTTAGGTAAAATGAGATCAAAATTCAAATGTTTCCAGTATGCAAAATCTCACAAGCAGCTTTGTGCACCCATTTATTTCTTTCAGCATATTTTTTTTCTGATTTTTTTTTTTTTTTTTTGAAAGAACATATACCTAGCGAAGGTTTCACTCTGCCCCAATGTGTTCGTGTGTGCTATTCAACAAGGTGCCAGCTCCCCGGGCTGCAGCTCCCTGGATTCTCCCTTTTCAAGAAAGCAATCCCGAGGAATTTGATGCAATTACTCGGAAAAGTAAGAAAGCTCAGCGTAAGGTGCCTTACACAGAAACCTGGATATCATATCAGGCTTTCCGTGCCTGGATATCTTGATCAGTTTAAGCTGATTAGAAAAGCTCCTCGGTTCATTCTTGGGCAAGCTGGAAAACGATCCCTGCTTTGTATAATGAAGTGTGTTATCTATCCTGCCCTATAATAAATCCAGAGCGGGGCTGCAGGGGGATTGTCATCTGGTCTAAATTAGCATTGCTGCGCTGCTGTCGACGGTGCCCTGACAGTGCTCACCAGGTGAGGATGTGGCCCATTTAGGGAGCTCCCGCGGGGTTACAAAAGCGGCATTGAGGACCACAATTTCAGAGGAGGAAAGAAGCCAAGAAAGGAACGGGACAGCTTGCAGGGAATCTTAAATGACATTAATTGAAATCTTATCACTTCCTTCATCTTAAGGTGAACCCGGGGCACAATAAAGAGCAATTATCTGCCATCTTCCTTCATCTGTCCCAAGTGCAAGGAGGGGAAGAGTATATCCATCACTCTTTCTGCTCTACCTTTTTTTTTTCCTAGAGACAATACGATATATTTACAGACCTGTCACCCCTTCCAACCCCTCCTTTCACAGGAGAGCTGAACAAAAGCAGGTAAAAGCAAAGGAGCTTGGAAAAGAGAAGGGATTTGGAAACTGGAACCAAGTGAAAATGGGACTTCAGCCCTCTGAGAAGACACTAAAGGGACTTGAGTTACCCCACGCCAGGGGAACGCCCATGGGAGGTTTGGCTGGAGGGGTGTGAGCTGAGGGCTGTTTCTCTCAAACCTGGCACGTGTAGGCTTGGAGCAACACTTGCTGGAAGCTGAGAGAGGCAGGGAATTATTAACAGGTCATGGAAATTGCCACAGCACCTAGCATGGGGACTGCTGGGAGTTTTTTCCCCCAGCTGCCCTCATGGGGTGCGATGGAGCCCATGGTCCCGTTTAAAGCATTAGCAGGGCTGGCAGAGACCCCCCACTCCTGTAGGAGAGATCCAGAAGCTGGATCTCATCTTGGCAGACCAGGAGGGACATGGATTTATGCCCTGTCCTTTCATGTTTTCTATCCATTCTGCAAACACACCGAGGACAGCAGTCCTGGGGCCGCTCGCTCAGCAAAACCAGCCCACACTTCTGTTCAGGCAGCAGCAGGGAGGTGATTTCCTCAAACCACAATAAGAAAACACGACTGAAACCTTCGAGATGTCTGAGCTGGTGGAAAAGAGGAGCAGAAGGACCTGGCCCTGCCCAGGTGTTTCTCTGGGGCTCTGTGTGGGGCCGCGGCTCGGGCCCCCCACTGTCCCCAGCGGGTTTGAGAGGAGCGGGAAGGGGCACTGACATCTGAAACCCCGAGTGGGGATGCGAGAGGGGCAGGTTCCAGGCGGCTGGATTTGGGCTGCGTGTACAGAAACTCCAAGGCCACGTTGCTTTCTGACAGCAAATCGATGCCGCTGTAAACACGAGAACAAAGGAGCTCGCAGAGGAGAGGGGGAAGGAACACGGGAAAGGGAGACATGGAGAACTGCTCCGCAGCCAGAGCCGACACAATGTCGGGAAAAGCTGAATGACTCCCTATTCACCTATTCACTCCCTGGCCAAAGCTGGTTGAGTGCCCATTCCCAAGGCCAGCGAGGAAGCGGTGGCCTGGAGTGGCTTAGGTGTGAGGGCAGGAGCCGGGAGCAGGGGGTGACCCGGCTGCTCCCGGGGCTGGGAGCGCGATCCCGCTCCCAAGGCTTGGCAACTGCTCGGTCCTCGAGGCCAGGGGCTGGATGAGGCAGACACTGTACATGTGCAGCTGGTTAGGGCTCAGCGTGCCCCTCCCCTGCACAGACTTGTGTCTCATGATGGATATCACTGGCGGGGTGAATTCCCATTCATTCGTCCTGTGGCTTCGGCGCTGCGAGTGGTTTCCATACAGATCCCACAGGAGAGAATACCGTGGAAAAATGGGGCTTTGGGAGCCAAGATGTTGGGATTTTCTTCTTCCCAGCTCTCTGCAGCAAAACAGCAGAGCTGGGGCCCGGCAGGTTTCAGTTTGGGACGGGGTCTGGCTCCTGACCCAACGTTGGGGTCATGTCAGTACATGGGTTTAGGGTTTAACCCGTTGCAGGAAGGCTGGGGAGAGGGGTATTTAAGACAGAATCACAGAATCACAGCATTAACCAAGCGCTGTGCTGATCCACATGGCAGAAACATAGTTTTCCACCAGAAGTGAGGGAGTGGGAATGCAGTCAGATGCTTTGCAGGTACAACACGTCACTGGAAGGCTCAGCCCTGCATGAAAGCAGGTTTTCTTCTCTGCTTGGGGGTTTAAGTTCATCTATTTTCTGTCTGTCGCTGGGAAGGCCACATGGAAAAGCTTTAAGGATCGATCCAGGATGGGGAGAGGGAAGTTTGGAGCACACAACTCAGTCCCTGAGCCTGCCCATCTGTAAAGAATCAGCATAACAACGCTTAATGTACTTCCCCAACATGGCAGTTGTGGGCCTTAATTAAACTGTGCAGAGTGCTCAGAGATCCTCAGATTAAAGGCTGTGTGTACAGTGAATTACAAAAGCAAACAACATGAAATTTTCCATGTGTTGTGCTAGAGCTGTCTTCGTTTACCAGAAACAAATCATTTAATGCACCTCTTACATGGAGCTTGTTTATACGGGATGCGCTTGTTATTCCAGTAGGAGGGAAATCTGGTAGTTCTGATTATTGTTTCCCAATAATCCACAGAAGGCATAAAATTTGAATATGGTAGTAAAATAGTATGATAATAAAACGGGAGTTTTTAACTACATATGTGTAGTTAGCCCTGGGAAACGTCATCAGTTTTACACAGGCCTGAAAGACGGTGGGAGGTAAATTTAATATAGTACGAAAATAAAGGTAATCCCAGCAAAAGACAAGCGTGGAGCAGTCGCTGGAGTCACCACAGGCAGAGACAGAACATGTTTTGTGTCCAACAATAGCAGCGTACGTGACTTGAAATGCTCTTTCCTTATAAAACAAAATACCCACTGGTTTGGCTTATTAGTGCTAATCTTCAAAGGGAGAAGCAGTGCTGAGGTTCCTGGTTCAATTCATAAGTTCAGCCCCGCTCTGGCAGCGCTGCCTTGACAAAGTGCCATTGTTGCCCACGGCCGGGGCCGTGTGTGTGTGTGTGAGGTTTAACCTTCTGCATTTCCCCTTTTCTGCTGCACGAGGCATGCCCAAAGCTGTGCAGAAATATGTCTCTGATGTGTAGTTTGCACGTGAAAGTGCTGCATTTGAACTTGCACTGACTCCGCTCAGAGTGGATCGGGTTAAATGGACTATTACAATGGCAGGAGCTCATCTGGAACTAATAATTTTTGAGGCCACCAAAAGTAAAAAGTAAAAAAAAAAAAAAAAAAGAAAGAGGCGGGGGGAGGAGGAGGAGGGATCCTTGTGAGTTTGGTGGCCGGTGACTAAAGCTTCTGCTGCCATCTACTGCACACGGCTGGCAGCGGGGCCGGCTGGGAACTGCTCGCTTTGGACCGAATCGGCCAAAAAAAAGCAGGTTAAAGAGTGATCCATCGGTGCTGGTACAGATGGAGCCGCTTCCCAGCTCCCCGCACCCCCTCAGCCCTCCCGCGGCTGTATCTGGGTTTTTCGGACCGGCGCGCAGCATCCGCGGGGTCCGTGCGGAGGGAGAGCGACGCGGCGCTTCCATCGCCGCAGCTTTGGGGCTGCGCTGGCACCGCCACCCCTCGTGCTTTAGGATTCACGGCGGAAGGTTTTGGCTCCGGTTCGGGGGCGGGGAAGGGTAACAAAACCCCCCGATCCCCGGCGGGCGAGGGGCTGCGGCACAAACCAGCCGAGAGAACGGGCGAGCGGCATCTGTTTTGTCTCAGCACCGGGGAGCGGTGCCGGCCGCGGCCCCACCCGCTGGAACCGGCTCAAGCATTACCGTGCTTGGCCAGACAATAAACGCAGCCCGTTTATTTATGACGGCTGGACCCGTAGCAGGTCACTGGCACGGTCTCCAAGGGCGATGCGTTCGAATCCCTCGCTCGGTTTTCCCTCTTCCCCCGTCTCTCCGGGCTGCCTCCTATTCTTTGTGCCGGCTCTCCCGGGAGATCTGGGCTCGGAACAAACAGCTCGCCATCCTCGTGGCTCTTTGGATGGGAGGTTAAATGAGTTTAGGAGGAGAAGTACATTTGGAAAGGGTGTCGATCCAAACGAACGAGCCAAACGTGCTATTGTCTCTCCCGGCTCTCAGCCTGCCGTGGTAATTTCCAGGGTGCAGAGACAGGCTGGCTGCGGGCTGCACGCAGCTACTGCAAAGTGGAGCTGGATGGAAAACCAAGCTGGTCTCGTGACTGAACACACAACTGGGAATTGGCCTCCAGGCTTCTGTTCCTGGCTTTCCGAGGCATCCCGAGAAAGCCCCGGCGGGGGGGAAGGAAAGCTGTGTCACTGCAGCGAGCCAGGCTGAGCCCTGGCGCCTCTGGAAGCTGCTGGGGAAGGGGTGCTAACAAAGAGGAGATGTTTGGCCGAGGGCTCTCTGCAGCCTGCAGGGTGTGTGTGCTCCAGGAGCTGCCTGGCTGCAGGGGGGATGTTCTCACCCGGGCCACGGCTTTGGGATTCGTCTCACGTAGGCTGCGGTGTCCGACAGTCCCAAGGCTCGGCGTGAGGCAGTCGCCTCGAGTTCCCGTTATAGCAAAGAGAGTCTGACCTATTTCGGGATGAGGGAAGCACTCCCTGGACTGCTGTGCCTCATCCTTGGCTGCAGACGAGGCCTGGAGTGACCCTTTCAGCTTGGGCAGGGATGAATCCTGCCCGACGTGACATAGAGCCCAGGCCAGGAGGAACTTCCAACCTCTTCTCCATCTTGCCGTTACCCTTTGCGATCTCAGGCTTCAGGAAATACAAAATGCACGGGCAGCCATTCCCTCAGTGTACAAAAACGATTGAGAATGGCTCATTCAAGCCCCAGATTTCCATGCAGGCTCCAAATTCCTCCTTGGAGGGTGTCTGTTTCCCTACGCTGGCTACAGGAGGATCCAGGGAAAATAATCCTTCTCTTTTGGCCATGCCACCCTGGGATGTGAGGCTTGGTGATGTGAATGTCACCTCTTGTCCACCTCTGCCTCAGATCCTCCACCTCTAAAATGTTCCCCTCCTGTACAGCCTGTAGCTTCAGGATGTATTTAATGAACTCCTGCTGAGCTCACAGCCCCATTCCCAGTCACTGAGTGTCTTCCTGGCCTTCTTTCCCAAATCATTGTCTAGTTCCTTTTTTATGACCCTCCATCATCCTCCAAAGCCGTGGGATCTTTTCCAGCAGAACCCCACACAGGTGCTCTGAAAAATAAGAGGTCAGGTCTGCTCCCTGGGTTGCTCTGCAGAGCCTGGGAAGAGCAAATGTGCTGGGCACGATGTCAGCCCAGCTCTGGGAGCTTGAGGATGTGGGCTTCTGGATGCCTATAATTTACAGGAAAGAAAGAAACCTCACATCCTGGAAGATGCCATTTTTCTTGCATCCCACATTTGGCAGGTTGAGAGGTTTGTGGCAGGAGCCAAGACGTTGATGGTTAGCATGAATCTTTCCTTCCCACAGACCCTCTCTTCCTTCCTCAGAGCAGGGGCTGGGCTATCTGGCAGCTCTTGGCTCCTCCATCCCAAAATCCAGCTTGAGTTCTGCTGCGAAATATCCTCAGTTATTTCATGTTTCCAGCTGAGAAAGGCTAAACACAATCGTTCAGGAGTCTGGCACGAGACTCTGGGAGCGCTGGCTCAAAGGAGGAGCAGTGAGCCAGAACTTCAGCTGCTCTCTCTCAAGATCAGAGCCCATCTATTTTGTGGAAAGCTTAACCCATGGTGGGAAGGGCTTTTTTTTTTGCTGTATTTCCACCTGAATTCCTTGCTCCTGCAGGCAGGATCCACATCTTCCCCTCCCTGTGCTTGCAGGGCATCCGCTGGAAGCAGCCCTCGATGTTATTTGGGGGAAAGAGGTGTAATTTCAGGAGCAGCGGAGTGAAGGGAGCCTGGATCCAGCTCCTGGATGGGTTTGTGCCATGTGCCCCAACCAAAGCTCCTCCAGCAAGTGGAATCTTCCTCCTTGATGGTCCTGATCCTAGTAGGGAAAAATGTAACTTTCTATGGTGAAGGCAGTAAAGGATTAGGGTGGAAATCTTCCCTATCCATACAAACCTGCAGGTTTTCCCGGGAGAGAAGGCAAACTTTTATTCCATTTCAGTGACAGCGCTGAAGCTTCAAGAGTCACGTTGATCCCTCTAACAGAAAGTAGGAGCCCGGGAATGAGGTGCAACTCCCTGTACCTCCAGGGGGGAACGATCTATTCCAGCAGCAGTAGGAAAAATCAGCCTCATTCCCGACCGAGGGGGCGACGGGGGAGGAAGGAATGACTGTTTGTTAACGTCGCCTTGAGCTAAACGTTAATGAAGTGCCACACTTAAGATGCTCGCACGCCTCAATTATGTCCACCAAGATCACGCGTCGCCTTTCCAATTATCCGCGCCGGGAAACGAGGTGCGTGTGAAGAGGCTGCTGCCTGCTCCTTCCCTCTCCCTGCCGGGAGGAATCCTGCCGGATTTCGGCTGCCCGGGTGCCGGGCGTACCTGCAAACGCAGCATGCGGGGGCGGGATTGGTGTGGAAATGGGTTTTAAGCACGGGAAATAAGAGGGATGTGAGCACCGAGCGGGGCTGAACGCTGGAGATGGTGCGGAGCAGGCGCGGAGGTGAAGCTTGGGCAGGCTGGAGATGCTGTCTGGTGTCCGGGGGTGTTGCTGGCTGAGCGGTGCTGACCTCGAGGGAAGGGACAGCCGGACGTGACCGCGTTAGGAATGAGGGTGGCACCTTCCAGGATCTGCTGCTCCTTCAGCGCAAAGCTCAGTTTTCCCTGATTCTGATCGCCCTGGTCCTCTCACTGCAGCTGGATCAGGAACACTGACAGGATGGGAATGGCTTCAAGCTGACAAAGGGCAGGTTAAGATTGGATATCAGGGAGAAATTCTTCCCTGTGAGGGTGGGGAGGCCCTGGCACAGGGTGCCCAGAGAAGCTGTGGCTGCCCCATCCCTGGAAGTGTCCAAGGCCAGATTGGACAGGGCTTGGAGCAACCTGGGACAGTGGAAGATGTCCCTACCCATGGCAAGGAGTGGGATGAGATGATCTTTAAGGTCCCTTCCAGCCCAAACCATTCCATGACTCTATGATCCTCTTAGGTTATACCACACATCCTTCTAAAACAAAAGTACATTCAGAAAAAAAGTCTCCTTTTTCCTGCACTAGACACACAGAGGCTGGATAATAATTACAGAAAGCAGTTTTGTTTACCCAATCCATTTTTATTATTATCATTAAGTGGAAAAAAAAACCTGACAGACAAAAATTCCTTCAAAATTGTGCAATAATACATAGCAGAAATCAGTGAATGAAAAAAAAAACAAAACAAACAAAGGACACAGAGTAGCAATTCAAATAGTAAAACATTAAACTCCACTTAAAGAACCTGATTAAAAGTTGACACTACCTCTATTAGAGGCTGGCTGCTTGTGGACTGCTGCATGTTTTGAAGGATTAATTATCATGTTGCAGCTATTTCCAGGGATGAAGACGCTCTCGGGGTCCAAGAGTAACTGAGTTATTGCACCATTTCCCTTCTCAAGTCCATTTGAAGGAGACTAAAAAGTTGTTTCAGAAAAGGTTATTTTTTTTTTCCTGAACACATTTTACATTTCAATCAGCAAGCAGGTGAAGTTTGTCATTAAATATACTCTGTTCCTACAAAGAGATTCCGAGCATGGAGATGCTCAGACTGAGCTCTGCCCTTCAAGGAATGGGAATTCTGCTCAGGGAGAGTCGTTGGCTCAGGTGGGGTTTTCCCTGGTGGCTAATGTGAGGTTTTTGGACACTCTGGAAACAGGAGGAGCGAAACAACGCGGTGACCACCAAGGTGACCATCAAACACAAAGGTCCTTGTGGATGCCGGGAGCCAGCACTGCCTCTCCGCTCCCTCCTCCCCTTCCTGGCTGGCTCTGAGCTCCCAAACCTCTCTGTGTAACTTGATCTCTATCTAAGGAAAAGTCTTTTCCCGGTTCCGATGCCGTGTCCAGGTGGGAGCACACAGAACAAGTCAGGGCAGGGTGAGCTGGGGCGTGAACTTCCAGCACGCTGACCACTCTGCACACGAAATATCTGCAGGCAGGGGTTTTCCCTATTGACAGCACAGATTTTACCCCTCTCTGAAATTCCTCTCGCAGTTTTCCTGGGGTACAGGCCGTCAGTCAAACCCCAGAGGGGCTGGAAGCTCCTGCTCCGACCAGATCCGGAGTGCACCCGGGATCTGCTCTCCCTGAGTTCAGGGAGCTTTTCCAGAGCTGGAAACCCACAGGTGGGATTTATCCAGACTGAAAAGAGCCTTTTTTTGGCCTTCAGGAGGTGTTCAGGCCTCCAGCCTGGAAAATGGCACCTCCTTGTCCTTTCTTGTAAAAACCAAACACAAAAAAAAACCCACACAAAAACCTGAGCCAAAGCAAAAGAAGCCTCGTGGTCCAAAACCCCAACAGAATTTAGTGTTCAACCTTAGTCTTTTGTTCAAATGGACTTGAGAACACCCATGGACATCTGAAATGGATGCAAACACAAATCATCTGCTAGAAGTTCCTCCTAACCAGGGTACTTTCCATACCCCATATGGATCCAAGCATTTCACTGGGTTCCTATAAAGCAAACCCAAGCCACCTCCCAAAAGTCAGGGTAACAAATCATGTCACATTGCATAAGGCTACTGAAACAAAACCAGAACGAAATATACATCCACATCCACGTACCATATTTACAGCAGAACCCTCCCACCCCCTATATGTCTCCGTGAACAAGATTCCGTGCTTCAAAAGTTCATAAAAATATACAATTTACCCCAGAACTGCATCTAAGCTGCTCACTCCCCACCTGGAGCTCAGACTTCTCTATGTCTATATAAAATACACTAGCCCTGTGAAGTTGCTTTGCTGAGAGCACAGTGGTGATTTTTGCAGTGAAGGGGAGGGCTGGGAGGGCTGGGGGGAGCTCTGAGTGCTGTCCCCACAAGGTAAAAGGGGCTTTGCAGTGTCCCCAAACCCCTGGGCACGCAGGGGTGACTCTGCTGAGGGCTCTGCTCTGCCCACGTTGTCTTAGGGAGTTACAGGTAACCAAGAGTGTTGTTTTTTGGGAACACTATTACCCCAAAATGCTTTGCTCCGTGTGAGTAACTCTGAGCCAGGAGCCTTTCAGAGTGGCCAGGAGTCCCCCCAGGTGATGCTTGGAAATCTCCAAGGGATTTCTGCAGAATATGAAGTGGTTACAAGGGCTCCCCCTGGCATCTGGTTAGACAGAGATGGGTTAAATTCTAAATTCTGCACTGGAACAGGATTTACCCTGGGGGAATAAAGTATCAGTACTTAACCACTCCTGATCCTCACCAGAGAGGTACCAGCTTCTGGGATACTGCACTGTAATCTTCAGTTACCTGTGTCAAAAATATTTGCTTTATAAGGAAGGGGTTCAATATTATTTATCTCTGCTTTTAGGCTTCCTTTCCTGTATAAAATCTTTTGATTTATGTTTTTTAGGCTAGTTTAGCCTCTGGGTCAGAGTCTGGTCTCTCTATGTAGCTGTAACTCCAGGCAAATTGTGTGTGCTGGGTTGATTTACTCAGAATTTTAACTCCTGAACAGCACCTGATCCACTGACAAGGTAAAAATATTGCAACTC
This sequence comes from Ptilonorhynchus violaceus, assembly GCA_013397565.1. Classification (NCBI taxonomy): domain Eukaryota; kingdom Metazoa; phylum Chordata; class Aves; order Passeriformes; family Ptilonorhynchidae; genus Ptilonorhynchus; species Ptilonorhynchus violaceus. The sequence continues at coordinate 140,893 of VZRJ01001799.1, forward strand.
TGCAAGCTTGCTGCTACTTACAAAAATCTGATTCTAGTTTGGTCCCAGCTTTGGGGGGGAAAAAAATCTGTCACCGGGAATGCTAACACCAGTAATTGAAAATAGAGTTAGTATTTCTCTAGAGTATCAAACCATCCTGACCTCAACTTTTTACACATTTTTCTATTGTGAAATTAAACGGATCAGTCGCGTATCAAAACATAGTTGGCCTCTCTCGTTTCATCTGTAGGAAGACTGCAATTACAACTTAATCTACACAGCAAAAATAGTTTTGTTTTCGACAAGAAACAGTGTGACAAGACAGTGTGCTGCATTTCCTGGTGAGGAGTTTTGCATATATAGAGCACGGGCAGGGCAGAGCCCTGAACATCCGCCCCTGTCGTGCTCTTGGGTTGGCAGGTGGTGGTGAGGTTCACATTTTGGTGAGATTTCACATTTTGCTGTCACGAAATAAAAGCTCCAAACGGTGGCGAGCAGACATTTGCATTTGGCTCTGCAAGCCGGTATTGTGTCTGCTGGAGATGTGAGATGAGAAAATGATGTTTATGTGTGTGTTATCTGTATTATTTCTAAAGCTGAAGGTAAAACTACGGCTGCTTTTAGGAAATTCCAATGAGGGAGCATCGAGTCCCTGCTGTAAACCAAATGAATTTAAACCTTTAGTAATTATTGCTCTGTGTGACTGTGGAAAATCTGTAGCAAGTTGCTCCCCCTTCCGTCCCTCATCGTGTTGGCATCCGAGGGAAGCTCCAGGAAGGGGAGGTGTCCAGATTACCTGGGAAATGTGGTTTAAGGTGCAAGTGGAATTGTTTTTTTCAGTGATGTCGTGGTTGTAAGGTACAGGTTATTTCAGCCAGGTGGGATGGGCACGGGCAGCAGCAGGAGGGGTTTGGGCAGCACCTCTTGGTGTAGGGATGCTTTTGGCTTCCTACAGCAGCAGGGAGCTAAAACTCATCCCTAAAAAACGTGCTGCAGCCTCTTGACGTGAGATTGCTCAAAGATTGGGTCTTCTGATGAGGGAGAAAAAATATGTGAAAATAAGGGGGGTTTTATTATCATGGCAAGAACAATGATGGGGATGCCAAGATACGACTGCCTTGCAAGATAAAGTGGCACATGTTCTACACAATAATGTGTACAATGTCTGACGACTTTGGAAATCTGTTCTGGAGCAGATTTCCCAATAAATTAACACAACAAAAATACTTTCATATAAAACAAAGTCCAAAGGATTTTTTTTTTTTTCCTAAAGTAAAAGCAAAAACCTTCAGGGACTATATTACTTATCTCTCTCTACATATATAATCTCCTGAATTTTAATTTTTTTTAAATAAATTTATTCTTGTCTTAGAAAAATAAAACGAGTAGCCAATTTAGTCAACGGAAAATATCTCACAGACTTAAAAGCATGCCCAGCAAGCATAGCCTTGTAAGACTAAATTAATGTTAAATCAAAGCAATTTGTTACTCAACCAACCTAGTCTGCAATTCACAGTTGATTACTACAAAGTGTATTCTTAAAATTATTATTATTATTTTTTTTTTTTTGGCCCATATAAAAATAACATATTGCAACTCAAAGTGCATTTTTAAAATAAACAATCAACTATTTTTATCAAATAAAATATTTACACCATTTGGTTTGTACAGTCGGGAACGCGCTTCAGGCGATGACCATGGGGACGTCATCCGAAAATCCAGTTATCATCGGGGCTTCGTCGTCCTCATCTCCTGGAAAAACAGACCCAGAGAGCTGTTATGGGGCCCTCAAAAATTACACTCATGTTTTGAATTATTTGTGTTGGAGGAAGGGGGTTTAAATGAGTTTGATAAAAATGTTTGATGGTTGGGAAAACTTTTGGCGGTTGGACTCGACGGTCTTAAAGGTCTCTTCCAACCTTAACTATTCCATGATTTGTACTCTTAGATCAAACCCATAGAGACTGTGACGCCAAAGGTGGCCCAAAAGAATTCATTCTCGCCCTGACTTCACGTCCCCAAAGGCCACGGGGGCCACGTACCCAGATCGTCCCCCGAGGAGAAGATGGCCGAGCCCAGGCGGGAGCTGTAGTGGCTGTTGGCGAAGGCGGTGAAGCTGCTCTGCAGCCGCCTGTGCCTCATGTACAGCACCACGAACCCGATCCCAAGGGTCACCAGCAGCAGGAACAGCACCGGCACCACGATGGCGGCCACGTCCGTGGAGCGGCCGGATTTGGCGGCGGAGGAGTCTTCACCTGCAGTAAGGAAAGGCAAGAAGCGCTGGTTGTACCCATGCCGCGTTTCCAGAGCGTTTGTGAGGCCTTCCCAAATAATTTTTTGAAGAGGATGGGGAATAAAATAAGGACTCACCCGTCCCCAGCTCGTCGTAGAGAAGCGTGGCCGGCTCCCCACACATCTGCCCCCCGAACAGGCACCTGGCCTGCACGGTGAACGAGTAGTTGTGGCCTATCTTCAGGTTGGAAACCTTGAAGAAGTTCTCTGTGGTGTTGCCCAGGTAAGCTGTGATGTTCATCAGGCTGTCAAACATGTGAATCTCGTAACCCTGAGGGAGACACACACCCCAAGTCACTTGGCTGCACGGGGCAGGTTCGCTCCTTGCCAAAGGGCTTTGAAACGTGGTTTTCCTCCTGGATCTAATGGGTTAAATCTGCTGGGCTGTCAGCTGGGAGGGAACAATGTGGAGCTTCCTCCAGGATTTGATCTTGGCCAGTTCAGGGAGAAGAGATTTCTCTTCCCTCAGGGACAGGAGGAGAGGACACGGCCTCAAGGTGTGCCAGGGCAGGTTCAGGTTGGACATCAGGAATAATTTCTTCACTGAAAAGGTTGTTAAACATTTAAAGGGCTGCCCAGGGAGGTGGTAGAGTCCCCATCCCTGGAGGTGTTCAAGAAACAACTGGATGTGGCACTCAGTGCTCTGAGCTGGCTACAAGGTGGGGATCAGTCATAGCTTGGACTCGATGGTCTGGGAGGTTTTTCCCAATCGAAATGATTCTGGTTTGGTCTGTCTGGTCCACTCTGTCCTTAGCACCCACTCCAGACCACCCAAACACAGAGTCCAAAAGGGTGATGGCTTTTTTTGCATATTTCTACCTGCCCATGTAGACAGACATCACACATTTTCTATCCAAGTCTGAACAATGACAATTCTCAGCCTTCCTGGCATGGCAGGGCCATGTCCTATTCCCAGTCTTCCCACACATGGGACAATTGTCCTTTTCTGAGAGTAATTATGTTCCTAAAAGGTGACCAATTGGATCTACCAGCCTCAGTGCCTGAGCCGTGACACGAATTTTAGCGAGCTCTCGTAGAGGGCTCATCAAGGACAGGTTGGATTTCAGAGTCTGTGGAAGGAGCCTTGCAGTGACTCCGCTCCAGGATTTTCTGTAGGACAGGAGACACAGCAAAACTTACCCGGCTTTCGTTGAAATTACTTTCCTTCAACGCCAAACTCTTCCAGAAAAGCAGAATATGGTCGTTCTCTGTGATAATTTTTAAGGCGTCCGGTGCAGACAGTGGGACTGCAAGTGAGGAAAAGTGGCAGCAGGTGAGGTTGTGACACTGGGGGCACTTTTCTTTTACAGCAATGGAGTCACTTCTGAAACTTAGTGGGGTTTTTTGTAGGGATCAGCGCAGTACTCTGCTTGGAAAAGGGATGTGCTGGAGGAGAGGATGCTGTGGCATGGAAGCTGGCAGGAATTTCTCAGTGGTAGGACCATAATGGTACTTGATGGTGTGTACACAGCCACACAAATGGGTGTCTTTCCCATCTCCATTTAGCAGGAGAAAAACCCTGGATATCATTTGAGAGGCTTCCTCCCCACTGCTGTTGTTTGGGGGGGTTAATCACCTTCCCTGGGAGGCCTCTTGGAATTGGGTTTTGGCTGTGGGAGAGGACCAAGAGCTGCAGAAACGCTGCTGGAGCCTCCAGCCAGCACAGGGGTGCCCTTTACCTGTGTTGATCTTCATGCTGGACTCTTTGCTCATGTTTCCCAGCTGGACAATCACGTGGTACTTCCCTCCTGGTTCCAGCTTCTTTATGGTGTATTCCACCGTGCTGTTCCGGGTCTTCACTTTGTAGATTTTATCTGTTTTTCTCACCAAATCTTTCACTGCCACAGCGTATAACTGGAGGGGGAGGGAAGGAATGGAAAAAGCTCACTTTCCTGCAGACTTTCAGCAATCTCACACAGTGACAGGTGGGCGAAATCTCTTTCAGCAATCTCATACAGCGACAGGTAGGATATTAGACAGGGGGGGCAAGACTTGCTTTAAACCCAGCCTGTGCTTTACAGAAAGCCTGGGAAGGAAGATTCCAAGCCTCTTCCTGGATCCCTGCCCAAGATCAGTATTTACTGATACAGAAAATGCAGTTAGTGGAACAGATGAGGGCAGGAGGAAAACCTCAGGTTGTATTTCTTGGTGAATCACAAGGATGCAATGCAAACCCTGGCCCCTGTCAGAGTTTCCAGCTCTGCTGGGAAGATTTATACCCCCAAAGCTTTGCTGTTAAAGCCTCTGGACCAGAATAGGGGGGGAAAGCTTGCTGGGAAAATGACTCGCCTTCAACGGAGCGAGACCTGACCGAACGCCAGCGCAGCAGAGAACAGGACCGGGCTTTGTTGGAGCAGGAGGCAGTGCCCCAGCCCAGCCTCGCCCTCCTGGGCAAAGCCAAAGCCCAGAGAGGTGTTTTGGCACCTGCCCAGGGTTGTTTTCAGACTTGGGCAGCAACAGATATCCCAGACCTGGCTCTTTTTGAACGTGGTGTGAATGTCACTGAGCTAATGGCCAGTGGAGACGCAGTGAAGGGCTCGGAGGCGTCAGCACTCTGACCAGGATTTTACAGACCTGACCTCAGACTTCCTCCATCAGCAGAAAGGCAAGGACCTGTCTTTCAGCCGGGATTTTGGGGTGCACAGGGGCAGGAGAAGGCCCTGTGAGGCATTACCATGTCCTGGTCGGGCGAGTCATAGGGCGACTCCCACTTGATGACGGCGAACGTCTTGCCGGTGTGCACGGAGTGCAGGTGCCGCGGGGGCAGCCGGTTGTCCGGGATCATCTTCACCACCACGTAGTCCGAGGGGGGCCCTTGGTAGGGGGACATCACCCGGACCTGGAGGGGGAGGCACAGAGGGTAATTTCGTGCCTTCTCGCAGCCGCAGCACAGAGGCGAGGGCGGAAAGGGAGCTCACCAGGAACAGGTACTGCTCGTCCCGCTGCACCAGCACCGTGATGTTGTGGGATGTGGTGGTGCTGTTGTGGGGGCTCCTGTACAGCTCCAGGAAGGACGTGGCGTAGAAGATGCCATAGACCTGCAGGAGAACAAACAGGGATGGTACAGGGCTCGGCACGGCCCTGAGCACCCACTGGCTGTCACTTTTTGGGGACGTGAAGCAAAGAGCCTTTTCCCTCCGGGCCCTTTTCCCTGCTTTTTCCTCCCTCTTGCCCAAGTTCAATCTGCCCACTTGCCTCTGAACTCTCCACCTGAAAATCCTGGGCTCAGCTTGGATAACAGAGATTCAAAGACTGCTGGAGCATCGTGCCCTCTATATTTAAGCCACTTCTCCACTGCATCAGTGGCTGAACAAACAGATAAGACACCTTTCTTCACTTCTATTTAAAGGGCAGGAGGTTCTTCCCCTCATTTTTGAGCATAACATTTTTCAGGCCCGGGAATTCAACCCAAATAATCCAGTTTAAGGTTGTGTGTGCTGTTCTGAGGCTCTGAGCTGGACCCCGTGGTGGCTGGTGAGGGGAGGGCTGGTGCCTTACAACATTCCTGGGTCCTGTCCAGCTGCATTCCACCGCCGTCTGGTTGATGGCCTTGGCCTTGAGGCTTGGGGACGCGGGTCTCGTGCCACTGGTCACCACATGCACGAAGGACAGGGGGCTGTCCCCCAGCTCCGTCCTGGCCCAGGCAGAAATCTCGTAGGGGGTGTGTGCTGTCAGATTTGCCACTGAGCAAGAAGAGAAAGGGGCACCATCAGGTGAGGGAAGGCACTGGGAGGGTGGGGTGAGGGCAGCACCAGCAAACAGACAGGGGCCTGCCCCTCTTAGGTGGTGCTTTCATTTCTTTGGAGTGATTTCCTTTATACAGAAGCACCTGGGACTCTGGCATCTAACCCAGCCTGTGCCTTTCTGTGTCTGGATGATTTCCCATATCCACACTGAGGTTTTTCCAAACCAGACATGTGATTTATAGGGACGTGTGCTGTATGCAAGGCCAAGAAATCCTTGTTCTGCTTCTACCCCCTTTTGCAGATTAGAAATGGAACAACAAACAAAATCCCATGTGATGAGAAAGGACTAGTGCAGCTCTGGGGGTAAATCCCAAATCTGCTTGGGATCTCCAAGTCCTCAAAACAGAGGATTTGCTGGTTCGTCCTGTCCAGATTTAAACAGAATTGTTTAAACAGAAACTGCTAGTTGCAAAAAAAAAAAAAAAAATCCTATAACCTCCCATAAATCCTTCTGCTTGGTGTTGACCAAAGCAAAAATTTTACACTTGGTGCAGAATTTACCTTTTTGGATGGATTTTTCTCCTTCTATGACCAGAGTCCTCTTTTCCTGCCTGTGGGTATCGAATGTCCAGTAGATGTTGACCACGTAACCACTGACCTGGCAGGCACAAGGACACACACACCAGAGCCATCAGCTCAGCCCTGTTTGCACTCACTGAAACGGGGTTACTGTCAGACCCCTGACAGTCTTTGCATTGCATTTTCCATCCTAATTAAGAGCCCCGGGGCAGTTTCTGAGCAGTAAGGAATGATCTGGCGTGAAATAACTGGTAATTGCAATACTTCAACGGGTGACAGCTTATCCCAGCTACTATTTAACATTTCCCCAGCTCAGATGTCATGGTAAAAACTCTTACCTTGATATTCGTGGTCATTTTTAGGCTGAAGCTTATGGAGTCCTCGCTGTAGCTCTCGATGTGGATGACAGGGGGAGGGATGACTGGGAGGAAAGAGAGAGAAGACCTGTTACTATAGCACAAAGAAATGAAAATACTCATTGAGAGGGGCAGATAAACACGGGTTTTCATCCTCCATCCTCCCAGCCCCAACCTTGTCTGTCTCTAAGACATGTCCCGCTTAGAGAAGACACCGACATCACTTTTTAACTCAGCCACCCAAGAGCTGCCTCATCTGTGCCTGGCTCAGTGCAGGCTGGAACTGGACGGGTCTGGGCAAAGGGATTTCCCTCTGAACTCAGCAGGATGAGCTGCTATCCCAGCTAACAGCTCCTGGCCTTCTGAGGAGCTGGTGAGGGAGGTCAGGAGCTATCGGTGCCAAACACTCTTGCAGAACCTGAAGTAAAAGTTATTTCTGTTCTTTTTACCCTTGTTTTTCTAATTATCAGGCAATTCACATTATCTGAATCCTGCACTTTGAGTAGCCTGGTGTTTTCTTTCCCTTCTTTGTCAACAGAGTGAGGATGCACTTTTATCTAACAAATTGGCAGACAATTTTGACGTAGGGACACAAGTTTGGATGAAAAATTTGGCACGAATACAAATGATTTCAAAAGGCTTTTCTAAAAGAAAGGTTCGGAAGGAAATGATTTACTGTGCTGTTTGAATTTATCTGCTGTCACACTGTGAGGTTGTGATAGTTCTTGGGAGCTGGGGTTGTTTTTTATGGTCTAACCTACAGGAGAAACCACAATAATTGTAACCTACAAGGAAGGAGGATGAGCCAGCATCCTTTCAGAGTGAGAGTGAAGGAGCTGGTGGCAAAGTCTTGCCTATCTGAAGGAACAAGTCTGAGGGAATCCACCTGCAGCCTGGGAAGAGAGGGGCACCTCTGGCCAGGCTCCTCACCCACTTGCAGGGCAGCACATCCGTCCTGGGTGCCACAGAGCTCAGAGGAAGAGTCAGTGACCCGCCCAGATGTGCCACTGAACCCTGAGGCAGCTCAAGCTGAGCGAAAAGGCACAGCAAAGTTGTTAAATAATGTTAAAGGCTCAAGACGGAGGATAAAGGACAGGGAGGTGGCTGTGAATGCTGATGCTGACATTTCAGGCTGATATTCTGCCTTTTTCTGACGTTCTCTGAGTTGACCAAAACAACAACCTTTACCTTTGCCTTTGATGGTGGTTATGGATTTGGAATCACTCCAGTTTCCCACTCCTCGACTTGTTACTGCAGCAACCTTTTCAAAGGAGAGGGTGAGTGAGTATGAGCAACATTGTACAATGCAAACGGAGGGGGAGGTTACAGCAAGGTTACGGACCTGGCGGGGCTCATGGGAAAAGGACTTTGAACCAAACAATAGCTTAATTACTTGGCAATAAAATGCTTAATACAGAGATAAAGCCGACTGCTTAAAGTCAATTAAAGGAATCTAAGAGGAGGGAGGTGCAGATAACTGCTCTCTTATGAGATCTTCGGGGAGTCCATCAAGATAAGGAGCTCGGGACTCCACGGGCCATAAAGTAGGTAAGAACCACGCCAGTGGGGTCCGTGAAAGCACTGAATCTAGTTCCAAAAATTTATTTGGGAACAGATTATATGGGGAAGGAATGCCATGGGAGGAAAGACTGGCTCCAGCCAACTGTGAGAATAACACTGATGTGGAGGGGGGGAGTTTATCCCACCTCCCAGTGAACTTCCCTAAGAACTCAGGAGGGTGGACAATGGCAAAGCACACATTTCCCAGGGCTCACTGTGCAGACTTTCATTTCCTATTCTTATTACTTCTGCCTATAATTACCCAGCTTCTCCCCCGTGCAGACATTCCCCACAGGCGGATCTGCTTCTTTTCCCACTGATACACCAAGGACCAAATTTATCTCTGGCCCAGATCCAGGGCAATTGCAGTGACATTGGAATGGGCAATTAGCAGGGAGGATTTTATAACACAGCCTGGCCTTTAGGGAGAAGGAGCAAATCAAGGGCCTTGGAACTGTACACTTTAGGAGTGCAAATGCCAAGCCCCTGGTGTGGGTTGGCATTAAAGGGCAGGACTTTAACAAGATATTTTTTTTAGCAAGTACTTGACCGTGCAGGACTTACTCACTTGGTAATGAGAGCTCACTTAGGGCTTTGGAAATACTCACTCTGACTGTGTAGAGGGTGTTGACCTGCAAGTTCTTGATCTCCGTGTAGTTCTTGGTGGTTCTAAGAGACGACCACTCCTTGGATCCACTGCTGCTGTATTCCACCTAGGAGCACCAGAACAGGGGGTGAGGGCTCAAAGATACCACAGCTCAGCAGGTCCCTCTGCGTCCAAATGTCAGCAGAGAGAGGCAGGACAGCCCCTGACAGAAAGGGAGACATGAAGAACTCGAGGGCAGTGGTGCTGCCTGCAGCCCTGTAGGATCCCTTCTCCCAACCTGCCCAATGCTCTCAGCAGATTTCCCCTACAAAACGTCCCATTCCAGGCCCACCCCGTCCGCAGCTGGCTGTGTTCCGTGTTCCCCATCCCGCCCAGCCGGGTTCAGCCCCAGGGGGCAGCAGGACTCACGATGAACTCCCGGATGAGGCCGTGGGCGTTCACGGGGGGACTCCACCAGCCCATCACCACACCCTCAGCTTCTTTCTTCAGGGACAGCTGAAGGTTGAGGGGAGCATCCGGCACTAGTGGGAGAAACAGAGGTGTTAGGGACAACCACAGTGGTGTGCCCAGATCACACAGGAAAAAGCATCATCTCCGTGAAAAGTTGGGACAAAGGGGTGGATAGCCCTTTCTCCCACTCCAGCACAATTCCCAAGCCTATGGAAAGACCCTTTTTGTTCATGGCAGGGATATCTCCTGCTTTCTAGGCCAGAGCAGCATGACTCTGCCAGGCCCTGCAGGGAGCAGCAGCTCTGCTTACATCCTTCGGGTGCCCGGAGCGTGATGAAGTCGTTGGTGTTGTAGACTCGGCTCAGACACTGCACCTGGACCTTCACCTGGTAGGTGCAGTCAGGCTTGAGCACCTTCAAAACGCTGTTGGTTTTGTTGCTGTGGGTCTCCAAGATCTTCCAGATGCTTTCCCCGACCATCCTGCGTGGGAGAGTCACACACCTCCTGTCAGGATGGTGCTCGCAGGGGACACGGATTGTCCCAAAGGGTGGGACAATATTAAAATGTTGCTGCTTAGTTTTCTTTTTGGTAAAGCCACACCACCAGATTGAAAAGATGCTGTTGGAAAGCCGGAACTAGCCAGGGCTTGGTGACTTATAAGCCCCTGAGGTTTTCTACAACTGCTGTGCTTTAATTTAATGTCTTTGTTCTTGCTCTTAATGGTCCCACAAAGACAAGATCCAAGTGGAAAAAAAAAATGAATATAGCTACTTTAATGTCTGAGTAAATCATCAAAGAGGAAACCAATAGTTTGTCACAAATGCCCTCTAGTTACACCCATTTTGTGTCTCCTTTGGTTCCAAATCTTGGAAGATTTTCCTAGCAGAACTTGATCAAGCAGCTCTGAATCTTTCAGGCCTGATTCTGTGAGGTTCTCTGCAGTAAATACAGGCACACCTGGGCTCACACTTCTCTTCTTTACCTGACACAACAGCAGGTAGGGGATGATGTACCTATAGTAGATGTTGTAGACACAGGAGGTCGAGGACATCCTTTTCGGCCGAGCCCACGTCAGGGTGACATCACCAGAGAAATCAGCCGTCCACTGGAGGTTCTGGACCTTGTACACGATTGTGTCATCTGAGGGGCAATGGGAAGAGTCAGTCAGTCTCTTTTGCCCAGGAGAGAAACAGGAGTTATGTTTGTAACACCAACAACAGGGGAGGTAGAACCAGCACTGACTGCAGGAGTGTCTGCACCCCTCAAATGAGATGTGTAATTTAGGTGGGAGTTATCAGTGGAGAAGACTAGGCTTGCAGAGGGCAGTTCAGAGCAGGAATTTACCCCTGGTACTCTCAGTTCTACCCAAAATGTCTTTATGCTGCATCACACAAGGATGCCCTTTCCCCTAAGGAAAGATACAGCGTGGCTGTTGATGAAATTCGGAGCATTTTGGAAGTGTGTGAGTGCAAACTGATCAGTGTCACCCTTCTCCTGGTGTGATCAGTCTGTGCTGTCCCTGTCAGCCACCCAGGGCCTTTCTTTGAGTGCTTTTCCTTATCTCATCTCGTGTTCAGCAGAAGGACCCAAGCAAAGCCTGGTAATTCAAGTTTAGGGATTGCTTTGACGTGAGCTCTGCGGCTGAATCCCCTCCTGACCTTCACAGAGGCTTTTAGGGGATAAAAGCACCATGAAACCCAGCCCTGGCAGTGGAGGGGACTGAAGGTGCTGATTTGGAATGGCCCAAATCCATGCCCTGCTCCCACCAGGCCATTCCCTGCTGTCTCTCCACATTTTGGATCCCACATCCAAGTGCTGTGGATTGGCCCTGCTCGGGTGCTCAGCTTTGGTGCTGTACAGAAACCAAGCAGAGTGGAGGCAAACTGCTGCTGTTTGCATTCCCTAAACAGCTGGAATTAAATCCAGCAGGCACATGGGTCCATGGCAAGACAAGTTTTCCAAGGGAAAAGAGATGGTTTTCCCTTGGCGTAGCAGCCGAGCCGTGCATCTCAGCAGCTCCTTCTCCCTCCCCTGAACCTGCTAGCCTCTCTCAATCAATATTTAATTAAAGAACTGAACCTGATTGATGCTCAGCCCCCCCAGCAGTTCGGTGGGAAAGCAGCTGAAGCCCATGGCTGGCTGGAGGCAGCGATCGATCGCTGTTATCAGCCCAGGGCGGGCTGTGTCCCTCTGCCCCCACAGGGCCACCAAGGGCCAGCGTGGGCCAGCCAGGGATGGCAGCAGGGCACGTGCCACAGCCCCCAGGGTCACCTTGCACAGGAGGACAGAGCAGGAGACCCTTGCTTTACCTGTGGGCCACGTAAAATAGACAGCTTTGTTCCTACCCACCCTAAAATGTGTTTTTTTCTGGCTGTCTGAGGCTGCTGGAAGACAAATTGTCAGTGTAGAAGCTGCGGGGAAGTTTGTCCCAGCTGGTGATAAATGGGCGAGGAGGTAGCTTGGACAACTGAACAGAGGCAGATAAATCAAGGATGTTGGGAGTGAAAGGTCACATCTCCAGCAGAGCACCTCTGTGTGCCAGCACGGAGCAGGGAATGAGGAATGGGAGAGGGCTGCTGCTTACCTGTGCAGTTCCTCTCATCACTGCTGTCTGAGCAGTCCAGGTAGCCGTCACAGCGCTCTGACACCATGATGCACGCCTCCCCATCCTCACATCTGAAACCACCGGGGCACGACAGGGTGCTCTGGGTAGCTGAAAAAGGCAGAACAGTTCAGGACTCGAGGCAGGGGGGTTCCCTCAGCAGCTCTGGGCTGTTTGCAGGTGGCTGCGTGTCAGGTGGATGTGTCACACATTGGGGTGTCTCCTTCTGGCTGCATCTTCAGAAGAACCAGGAGCTTATCCCATAAAAAGCAACAACTGCACTTCTAACGGGAATGGAACCGCTGGGCTTTTTTTTTTTTCCCCACAATGCCGCATTTACCGCAAGGATTTCCGCAGCAATTAAACCCCTCAGAGGCTCCCCTGCCCTCCCAAGGAGCTTCCGAAGGGCAGGACCCAGGCGAGACCCTCTCCCCTCCCCGCACTCACGGCAGCTCCTCTCGTCCGTGCCGTCCTGGCAGTCCCGCACGCCGTCGCAGCGCTTCCAGTTGGGAATGCACTTGTGCAGCTGCTGGCACTCGAACTCGAAGCGGCTGCAGCGGCCCGGCAGCGCCGGGGACGTGGCCGTGGCGTTGGGTCCTGCACGCAGAGCGAGGGGGGAAAGCACCCGGGGCACGGCCGGGCGGCCGCCGCCACCAGCGGGGACCCGGCGGCGTCCCCAGCGCTGTCCCCAGGTCCCGGCTCCACTAGATGGCAACCTGCTCCCATCCTGCAGGTGCGCGGCAGCGGCCCGAGCCATCCTCCCTCCCGACTGCAGAGGGCTGGAAAAGCCTCTCGGTTCGCGGGGAATGCCCCGCTCACACCACGCGGAGCTGCCAGCGGCCCCAGCCCACGGCCGGAGGGCTGACCCCGGGGCCGGAGGACACTCGTACACCACGGTGTGGCTTCACCGTGCAAGCTCGGGGGAGCGAAAGGCTAGGATTCCTGGCAGGTGTGATCCCCCGGGAAAAGGGGAGGGGTGAGGGAGGGGAAGGCTTACTCGAGGTGGGACAGGCGTCCTCGTCGGAGCCGTCGGTGCAGTCCCGGTAGCCGTCGCACACCCAGCTGTTCATGATGCAGGCGCCGCTGTTGCAGCGGAAGTGGTTGGGCAGGCACGTCGGTGGGATCAGGGTGGTTGGGATGGGATGAACTGGAGAGCCTAAAAATACACCAGGGAGAGCTGACCTGAAGTCCTTGCTCCTGTGTAAGCTCTGCCCGCCCCCAGCAGTCTGAGAGCCACTATCCATGGAAGAAAATGGGGAACAGGCAAGGCATGACAAGCCCGGCGTTTCCCTCTGCATTGTGTCTGTAATTAGGATATCCCAAAACACGGAGTAAAAAGATGCCTGAGAGTGTACACTCGGCCCACTCATGGGGGATTTCTGGAGCCACAGGGGCTGTGGGAAGGCAGTTAATGCTGAGAGTGATCCTTGAGCACATCACAGCCCTCCTCATGTCACAGCCTCAGCACTGTGTGTCCTTACCCTCACAGTCTTTCTCATCAGACCAGTCTCCACAGTCGTTCTCCTCGTCGCACTTCCACCGGTTGGGGATGCAGTGCCCGTTCCCACACTGGAACTGGTAGTACCGGGAGCAGTTTGGGGCTTCTGTTGGGTTTTCTGGCAATGAGAGGAGAGCCCCGTGAGCCACAGAGTCACCCTGAGAGGTGGGAGCAGCTCAGGCTGGCCCAGAGAGCACCGCCCTGAGCAGCACAAGCAAATTCCTTTCTCTTCACCCCCAGCATTCCCATTCCTCCCGGCCCTTGCTCTGTTGCCACCACTGCTATGTCTGTGTGCTTCATAGCCAGACACCACCCCTCATTTCAGAACCAGAGCTGACAGCAAAATCCACCAGAGCATGGCAGAAATGGAGAAGCAAACCCTGCAACTCCGAGATGAAGCTGCAGCTGCCTCGCCTGGCTGGGTACAGCTCCTACAGCTACCCAGGGAACAGTGGTAAATATTGGGCTTGGCTGAAAACTGCCTGGCTGCTTTGGGGCTGGGAGTCTGTGCAGTAAATATGGACACATAAGAGTTAGTCAAGCACAAGATGTGCCAGGATTTCAGCGTGCTTCACTTTACATGCCTGCAATATGGGGGGAATGATACTGATCTCTGTGAAGGACACACTGTGGTGTGCACAGGGAAAGCTACATTCACACCTATGTGTACACACACCAGTGGAAACATGAGGAGGATAGTGCTCCATGCTCCTGAAACTCAAAGGAAGCTGGAGATGCAGTGGGAAGAGAGCCTGGGGTGCTGCTCACCACAGTTTGCTTCGTCAGAGTAGTCGCCGCAGTCATCCATCCCGTCACACTTCCACACCAGGCTGATGCACACACCATTCTGGCACTGGAAGCTGAACTGGTCGCAGGTCCGGTGGAACTCGGGGTCCTGGGCTGCAGGGACAGGTTTAGTGTAAAGATCAAGGGCCATGGAGAGGTTTAGTGCAAAGATCAAGGCCCCAGGGAAGCTCACGGTTGAGGGGGAAGGAGCACACTCAGAGGCAATCACGGATTTATAAGCAGAGCATCACAGTCTAGAGCCGCCTCTTAGGAGAGCTGGCAGCTTTCTGGTACCCTGCTTCTCTCCATGCCCCTGGTTTCACTCTGTGCCCACCTTTCCTCTGCAGAGGTGCCCAGTGTGACACTTACAGCATCCGGCATAGTTGGCATCCTCGTCCGATCCGTCTCGGCACTGGATGATGCCGTCGCACACCATGGAGTGGAACAAGCACTGCTGCCGGTTCTTGCACACGAAATCCATGTAGCGTGTGCACAGGGGCTCTGCACAGGTGGGAGGTCAGGAGAACCTGAACTGAGGGGGTGGCACCTCTGCTGTGCTTGGCAGCAGCAGTGTCACCCACTGGGATCTGCACAGACCTGAGCGCAGCGGGCGCATTCCAGGAACTTACAGACAATTCCCGAGAACTTGAGCTGTGTCCCTGCACGGGCTGCCCTCACCCAGTAACCCCTCAGGGTGCAAGTGGGTGGGCACGGGCACCAGCAAGGGTTTGGTCACCTCCCTGTGTGCTCCCAGTCTGCCCCAGCCTGCGCCTTTCGCTGACCCGCTGATTTCACAGGGGACTTGTGAATGCTAACTCAGGCTTTCCCATTATCCCACCAGGGCTCTGCTCCTAGCTAGACAGGCTTTGGCAGAGCAGAGAGGCTGCCAGCCCTCGCTGCTGGGGCCCCACGACCCTGGTCCTCACCACAGTGCTGCTCATCCGAGGCGTCGGAGCAGTCGTTGATGCCGTCGCAGTGTTTGCTGGTTGGGATGCAGGTGCCATTGGGGCACTGGAAGCCGTTGCACTTTTTCTCTGAAATTCAGAATTGGGTGCATATTGTGTGGTTGTTGGTTTTTTCCCAAAGCTGGTTTAATTAGCTACCAAAACACACAGCACAGCCCCAGTCACCTTCGCACTGCTTTTGGAGGGGTGGGGGTTGTCCCCCTGGGTTTGCTGCTGGTTTAGCTCGGCAGGTGAGCAGAAATCCCTCCCACCCCATGGCACAGCACCCCCACACACACAGGACACGTTACCACAGTTGTCAGGGTCCTCGTCAGAGCCGTCCTGGCAGTCGGCGTCGCCGTCGCACGCCCAGCGCTGCGGGATGCAGTGGCCGTACTGGCACTGGAAGCTGGAGGCCTCACAGGTGTGATAAACTGCTGAAACCAGAGCCAGGGGGACACCTGAGCGTGGGCTGTCACCCTGTCCCCGCTGAGCTGTGCCACACCACCACACCCTGCGCCCTCCCCCTGCACGGGGAGCTCCCACCACAGCACCTCCCAGCACAAGCGACCACCCCACGGAGCCCGCGGTCTTTCCCTCTCCTGGTGCCGTCCTTGCTCACAAGGCTGCTGTGCCTCAGGGCTGGCTTTCGGAGGGTACAGATCTCCCAAAGCTCTCCCAAAGCCAGCAGCCTCTTTCCCTTTGATCTCAGCCCTTGGGGCCTGTGGGCAAAGGTGACAGTGGTGGCACCGTGCCAGTGATGGCAAGAAATGTCACGGAGATCAAGCAAGGCTGGGCAGAGCTGCAGGGTCCCCCGAGCAGGGCAGAGTCACAGACAGCCTTTAATTAAGGCAAACAAGGCTCTTCTATGTTGCCAAAGCAAACAAGAAATACAATTCTCCCCGGGGGTTTTCCTTAGGCTCCTGTCTGGAAAATATCTGCCTGTGGGGTATCTGGGTCGAAGCCTGGTTTGTGTTGTCACTTTAGAGACGACTCCTGCACTTCAACCGCGAGAGCGCCCGGAGTTACTGAGAAAAGCAGTGTTCAACTTAATTAAACTGCATGATCCTGAGTTTTAGGTTAGAGAGTGACATGCACTCGCAGATATTTCAAAATAGTACAATCTGGTGGCAGTAATATTCTATTAGGTATTCAGCGTGAAATGTAATTATTTTAGATAAGAGCAATAATTGCAGCCGGTGAAGTCAGACGGAATGTTCCTCAAATAATTGTGATCCTCTTAGATAATTTCAACTTTGGGCTTTACAAACCTGATACGCTTTTTGAAGTAGGTTCCTTTCCTGTAGTAATTCTCTCCGGAGAAACTCATATGAGAGATAAGTGATACCAATATAAATTAAACCTTCTTAGAAAGCCACGCTCCTGGAATACTAATGACAGGATCCCCAGCACCAGGCTACAGCCCTGGGTGCTCCAGGCGCAGCAAATGCCACAGGGGTGAGCACACAGGGGCTCAGAGGCCTGAAAGGGATCTCCTAAATCCTCTGCCAGAGCCCCAGGACAGCAGCTGGTGCCACTCTCTGTCCCAAGGGCTCCAGGCTGCAGCCAAGCAAAGCTGCTGCCAGCATTCCCAGGGGCTGTCCTGGTCCCTACAGGCTCCTCCAGTCCCATGGATCTCTGCCATATGCCATGGAAAACACTCTTTTTATCTTGAAATATCCCAGGTATTGCTTGGTAAATACATTCTTGTGTCTTTCACTGGATGCTCTGCCACCTCTCAGAAGTCTCTTCTCATGCAAGTACTTAGGCTTTTCCATTGATCGTGGTTTTTTGCTTGTTCGTTTTTTAATGGAAAAGACCAAGACACTGTTATGTGTTGGCTTTTCTAATGAGAAAGAGGCGCTGTGTGGGTGTTAACCCCAGGAGGCTGCTGAGGAACATCGCAGTTACACTGTGGCGGTAAGGAGGGTGGAGTGTTGTGACTTCCACCTGCAAGCACACAGTGAGGCTCACAGGACTTGCTGCACAGGAGGCTTGAAGTAGGAACAATGTTATTTCTGCCAATCGGGCTGATTTGAGGTGTAATAAAAACAAGAGTGGGTCATCCAGGTGTGCCTCCCTACTTAGTTGAAAGCACTGCAGGAAAGAAACCCTTGGGTTTGGAGCATCACATCACCCCAAGGTGAGCTCTGCTGGGTGCTCTACCAAGCAGGGAAACTGAGGCACGAGCCGTTGGCCAATGTCTGCCAGGCTGGAAGCAAAGAGTGTTTGCAGCAGGAGGTTCCTGGTCACACCAGAGCACTCACCAGTGCAGTTCGCTTCGTCCGACCAGTCCCTGCAATCGTTATCCCCATCACACATCCAGGACAGGCGGATGCACATTCCTGAGCTGCAGCTGAACTCATCACTCCTGCACTGGTGAGCCTCTGCAAACAAAATGTTTGGCTTCAGGTGACGGGAATAGCCAAGGAGCAGAGCAGGAAAGCTGGATGGTAATGGCACTGGAGTCTCCCAGCCAGACCACAGCGAGGGGAAGAACCAGCACACAGCCTCGCTCTCTTCTCCTCTCCCTCATTTCCCGTGGCACAATGGTCCTGTCCCTAATTTCCAAATACCCTGTAAATCATAGCCCTGTCCCCCATTTCCCAGTAGTAACTGATGAGGAGGCAGCCTGGATAAACAGGGGGATCTGGCAAAGCACTCCCTTGCCCTGTATCACCTATGAGTAGCACCCAGAGTAGCAGCAGCTATGAGTAGCTAAAAAGCAGCTTCCCACCGCTGCACAGGGGAGGAGGTTTGAGTGAGGACACTCACCACAGTGACTTTCGTCGCTGTTGTCCCCACAGTCGTCCTCCAGGTCACATTTGTAGGACAGGGGGATGCAGGTCCCCGAGCCCTGGCAGCGGAACTGGGTCTCGGTGTCACACACGGTGGTGGCTGATGGAGAGAGGAGAAGGAGGAGGAGGAGGAGGTGGTGGTTAGAAAATGTTTTCTGCTGCCTGAGGGTGTGTACTGAGTGCAGGGAAATGGAGGGACAGGGACAGCATCCTGCCAGTGTAAGCTGAGTTACTGCTCCTGCATTTTAATGCCATTTTTAGGCACTCCGTGTAAAGCAGAGCACAGCCCCAGTTTTCTGTCCGGGGATCAGGACTGAAGCTCCTGATGTCCACCCCCAAGCCAGGGGCAGTGCCTCCCAGCCAGGGAGAAAGATGGCAAGGTTGTAGAGCTGCCTGCTCCCCACAAAGGGGCTTGAAACCTTGGGAGGTGGGATGAGACAAGGCAGCCAAAGGAGGGAAAAAGCTGGGCATGAGTGTTGCTATCCAAGGCAGCATCTCTGTGCCAAACTGGTGACCTTTCTCTGAGGAATGGGTACCCCCAGAGGTTCTTCCTCACCTGGAGCCAGACATTGAACTCATATTTGGACTCTGCTGAATGGTACCTCAACTTTGGCAGGGAAATAAGTTCCTTATTGGTATAAAATGAGCATAAACAGCATCTCTCCGGAAACACCTGCTCGTCCAGCGATTCCTAACTTTAAACCCAAGTCCTTTTTCCACAGTGCACTAATCCAAACCCTTCAGGCTGTGCAAAGCTGCGGAGCATCTGCCCCTCTTGCATGCACTGGCAGCACCTAATCTTGCTCAAGAAGGTGATCTCTATCTTTAATGTGTGACTTGATTTATTAGCTCAACAAGAGGCCCCTGTCAGCACTATCTGCACTCTTTCCCTCAGCATGGGCTGTGCCCTCGATGAGCTTCAGAACACAATTACTGCAAGAGACAAACACAGTTGGCATCAGTCTCACCAAATTTTAGACACTGACACCTGAGCTGGCCAAGGGGATTGGGACAAAACTCCTCCAGCTGGCTTTGGGTGTCTACCCAAGGAGCTGAGTTACACCCCCAGAGAGCCTCCTGCTCCCTCTGCCTGTGAGGGGAGTGTAGCCCAGGTGTGATGCCCTCACAGCAGACCCCCCACATGTGGCCAGGCCGATGCCACCAGCGCGGGACACTCACGGCAGTTCTTCTCGTCGCTCATGTCCCCGCAGTCGTTGTCGTTGTCACACTGCCAGATGCTGTTTATGCAGTTCCCGTTGGAGCATCTGTACTGGTTGGGCAGGCACGTGTTTTCTGGGGCAGGAGGGACAACAAAAACGAGCTGGCACGAGGCAGGACCCTGTGCTTCCAGAAACGGGCCGTTCTCCTCCTCGGCAGAGGACGGGTCACGCCGACCTCTCGCGAGGGCAGGAGCCACCTCGGCACAAGGTTTTTTACCTTCCTTTATGCAGGTGTTGTTCTTCATGGCGTAGCCGTGGGGACAGTCACACCTGAGCTCCCCGCTGGGCAGCACGGTGCTGGCCACCCCCTCGGGGCACTTGCAGCTCCGGCCGTTGTTGGACCTGGGCAGGCAGAGCAGGCTGCAGGGCTTGGCGATGCAGGCGTTCTCCCCTGGAGCAGGGCAGGGAGGAAGGGGACACGGTCAGGACTGAGGCACAGGAACCCCAATTTCACCTACTTTGGGTTCAGACCCCATTAGGAGCCAGCTCTGCAGGGCTGAGCACTGGGGTTGCCCTTAGGAATGCACAGAGCCATCTGCTCCAGGGAGCTCTAGGGCCTTAAAAGGGGGGAAGATTGGCCCATAAGGGACACAACTCATCCAACTGGCTTTGGATGTCTATGAAAAGTGAGTTACACCCCCAGAGTGCCTCTGTCCCCCCAGTCTCCTGCAGGCTGCTGACTGGCAGAGCCCTTTGATGGCCTTGTACCCATCTGAAAATGGGTATAAACAGCACTTTGGCATCACCACTGCCTTGTCACAGCCCAGAGAGATGGCTAAGTGAAGGACAAAGTTGGTGCAGCCCTGAGACCCTGTGGTTTTTTGGTCCATACAACACTTTGCATAGAAAAACCAGGGTGTGTGACAAAAACCATGAGGTGCCACCACAGCTGAGTGCCCTATGAGCTCTCCTCCTGATGGGGAATGTCTCTCCTGCCAGCCAAAAAGCAGCATATACCACCCATGAAACTCATTCCTTATGACTATGCCTGAGAGCCTGAAACCCTGCAGGAATGGGGATATATTCAGACTCAGGAAATGCAAGCCAGGATGGCCCAGTGTCCTGGGAACCTGTGGAAACGGGGGATAAACACATTTCTAAATCAAAGGAAAAACCATCCGCACACTCATGGGATTACCTGTTGTCTTTCCTCTGTAAAAGATTTTCATGTCCATGATCCCATTCAACCGCCCGACCAGGATCTCCATCCTGGAGCCGCTGTTTTTGGATGCTCTGAAAATACTCAGCTGTGACCAGTCGTTCCAGTAGATTTCATTCTGAAACACAGGCTTTGCTCTCAGTGGGGGCCGTGCTCGTTGTACCTGCAGTCAGCCACCCCAAACACTGAGTGTGGGGGCACATTGAGAGTGCAAAGTGTCCCCCAACCCAAGGGGATGAAGAAGGGGAAAATATGAGGTGGGATCTGAGCAGGAATGGGAGTGACAGACTGATGTGCTGTGGCAAACAGTGCAGTGCAGCTGCTTGGGAACACTGCACATGGCTTGGATGTTGGATCTGGGTTTAGCTGCACTTCCCTGTTTCAGGGATTTGTGGGAATGTGCCAGGAGCAGAAAGAGAACAAGCATCATGCCTGCTCCAAATCGCATCCCTATCCTTCAAATTCCAGCTCCAACCTCAGAGCCTGCACGCTACGGAAAAAAACCGACGACAGCAAAACAAACCTTAAATACAGCAATGGCATAGGGGTGGGGGAGGCTGTCCAGGATCACAGATCTCTGCATCCCATTGAAGTCGACCCTCTCGATCCTGTCCATGTAGGCTTCAGTCCAGTAGATCCAGTGGTCATCCACGGAAATGCCGTTCGGCCACCGCACGCCCTCCGAGACGATGCACCCGGCCAGCGACCCGTCCATGTCACTTCTGTAAATGCCAGCTCTGGAGTCCCCCCAGTCTGTCCAGAACATCAACCTGGCAACAGGCAGAGAGGTTACTCGACATCCTCGCAGAGCAGCTCATCAAAGGGAGCCAGCTTACGAGAGGCAGAGGTTTGAATGCTCCACATTCCAGGTCTCAGGCACGCCGTGCCTTTGAAAAGGGAGCTCTGCAATTCTAATGAACACCACCAGCAGATTTACGAGCAGCGCAGAGGCTTTTTAGCTGCAAACTCCGTGGTGTGAGTGCAGCTGCGGGTTACCTTGCCGGGAACTGCTTTGATTTGTCAGCCCTACAGTGTGCGGCCGAGGCCAAACCCCGCTCAGAAAGATGGAACTTGCATTTGGCTCTTGAATTCCAGCACAGCTCAGTTTCTCACGCATCACTGCAGCTCTCCCCACTGATCAGACCAGTTTTACTGGCAGGAAAAGTTATTTACTAGTGGGTATGTATGGGTAGGAGAGAATAAACAGTTTGTGATCTCTGCTCTGAGGGAGCTGGTGCCTCAGTTGGGCACGCAACGGTGAGTGTGCTCCACGGAGCAGGACTGTGCTGGGTCTCTCCCCCCATTTCACCTTGCCAAGCTGCCCTCTGTGAGGAGTTAGTGGTGAAGGATCACCAGTTTCCCTGGGGAATAGCAGGGAAATGCTTGTGATGTTTTCTCTCTTACCCATCCCGGGGGACCAGGGCGAGGGCTCTGGGTCGCTCCAGTATGGAGGAGTTGAGGACGGTGAGTCGCAGGTCTCCGTCTGGATTGGCAACCTAGACCCAAAACCAAAACCAGGAGGGATGTGTTTGCTTCCTGAAGTGACATGAAATCTGTGGCAGGCAATTATTGCTCCTTAATAAAACATGCACTGCCACAGCCACGGGTGGGCATAGCTGTACCTCGATTTTGGGAATCCCAGCGTTGACCCAGTACAGCAACTGGCTGAGAGGTTCAAAGGCCAAAGCTTCCACAGTTTCCAGCCCAGTGCTTATGATTATTTCCTGCCCAGAGCTGCCATTGAGACAAAGACGCTGGGGCAAAAAAATAGCAAATAATCAGAATAAAAGACAAGGAACTTCCTCAGCCTGAAGGGTCAGGTGACAGACAGCTCGGGGTGGAGGAGGACCAGGACAAACATTTGTGTTTCAGGGTGTGGATGCAACACCCGGGTGCAAGGGGGTGATGCCGAGGTGTCCGAGCCTCCCTGCTCCCAGCTCACCTGGATAATGTCCAGAGTGACATCAGCCCAGTACAGGCAGTTGTGGTCGTAGTCAAAATCGAGGGCCACAGCCCCCCTGAGCCCGGCCAGGGGCAGCTCCTCGCTGACACCCGAGGCGAGGTCGTAGCGGTGGATGGAGTAGCGGGTGGCGTAGAGGATGAACTCGTTCTCCTCTGCAACAAGAGCCATTGATTCAGCGCCCGTTTTCGGCTACTCAGGGCGCCAAAAAGAAAATAGCAGGTGTTTGCTCAGCCCTGGTTTTAGCACCTCAGAGAGGCAAAGAGCCTTTTGTCTCAGTGGGATTAGGTTAATGAGAATGTGGTAATAGCCTTACATGGGGCCGGGCACACACTGTGGCCATTGTCTGGTCCAGGAGGAGGAGGAGGAGGAGGAGGAGGAGGAGGCAAGGCTGGCAGAACCTGCCCCGACCCCTTCCTCCCCACATCAGTGTGCTGCCAATGAGAAACAAAACACTGATCTCCTCTTCCTCAAAAAAAAACCACGGAAAAGGTGGGAGTGATGCAAATCTGCAGGTCCTCAGGGACACTGGCCCAGCAGAGTGGGTTTTGTTTCTGGATTGTGCCAAACCCAGGTAACAGGATCCTGGCCTGGGACGAAGTCTCCCGGGCATTAGCACAGCCCCGGTCAAGTCCAATAATGCTATTAATGAGTAAAGCTAATGTCAGTAAGTAACTCTGGCTGTGCATCCCTAATGAGATTATACGGAGATATGAAACAGATCCTGTACATGAAAGTGTTACCATGGAGCGAGCCAAGACGGATCCGGAGACGATCCGCAAACACTCTGGGAACACGGCACTTCAAAGGCCGGCCCGGTGGGGACCGCACGTTTATTCTGCAATCAGCAGGGCCCTTCTCAGCAGCACAGCTCTCCAAATAGCTCAAGAGGGCTCAGAGGGGTGAATAACGTGTCAGGAGTAAAACCCAGCACAGCGTCGGCAGGAATCCCAGCAGAGGGGATGCTTCCCCGGGCTGTTTTGCACCTGGAATATCTTTCGCGCCCTGAAAAATTTTCGGGCGGTGCAGGGAAACCTGCTGCTGGTGGGTCTGGCTGCTCTGCTCGGCTCCCCAGCCCTTTTTTACGAGCCCCTGCCCTGCCTCAGGCTCTGGAGCTGCAGCACGGCAGCGATGCTGATCACGCAGCTCGTGACGGCAGATTAAATTAAAGCTGTAATGAGCAGAATGCAAATAACTCTGGCAGCACAGGGGCACGAGGCTGTTCCAGCGCCTTGTGCGTTTGAGGGGAGAAAATAAGGATGGGGATGAAGTGTGGCAGGCAGAGGGGTGAGGGCTGAGTGATCTGCCCTGGCCTGGCCCCAAACAGCCATGGTTCAGCTGCACACAGTGGCTGTCTCAGGGTGCTACCTTCCCAAGGAGACCTTCCCAGGGACGGGAGCATCTTTGATCTAATTCCTGTCTTTCTGGTCGGGTTCCAGCCAGCTATAGCAAGGACATGACCAGGATAAAAGGGTTCTTGCTTACAGCCTGCCCCAAGGGCTTCAGCCTCCTGTGACTCAGGAGCAGAGAGGGCTCAGCACTTTGGGCAGCCGCTACTCCCAAGCAGGACCCTCAGAAGCTCCGGCCACCGGACAGGACAGGAGAGGACGATTTGTAAGCCACCCGGGCTCCTGTGTCACAGGTTTTGTCTGAGAGCCCTCTGGGAAGCCGTGCCTGGTCCCTCAGGCACCAGCCCAAGGGTTTTATGAATGGAGCCCTTGTGCCCGGAGCGGCCCCTGCCCACGCTCACCCGCCAGCGGGCACGGCACCAGCTCCCCCTCGAGCCGCGACTCGACGTCTCCACCCGTGCAAGTGTCCCCAGAGATCTTCCGGTAGCTGCAACACACACAGCCAGGCAGCTTTAGTCCATGGAAACTGTGAACAAACCCCCCTGTGGAGCCAGGATAAGCAGGGGTGTTTCACTGCCATGTATGTCCAAACACGCCGTTTGTTTGCTGCCACGTTTGTGGGGGGCGTTGTGGTTGTTTGGGGGTTTTTTTTTCATCGCCAATAGGATAAATTGCAGCATTTGGAAGATGGGGTTGCCCTCCCAAGTACAGCACATACCCTCGAGTCTTCCTGTAGGTTGAGCCAACGGGGCAAGGGACTGGTGGGTCATAGGGTTTCCCAGCAAATTCAGGGTCAGGGACACAAACTTCCAAGGATAAGTCGTCGCTCAGTTTGAAGCCAAAATCACTGCAATGAGAAGAAAGATGTAGGGAGGGACAGGGAGAAGTAAAAAATGCAGCCACGCTATACTATGACTCCGCTCTATTTTTGCATAGTATTTTTAAGAACCCAAAGTGTCTCAGAAGAGCATTCATTTATTTTCAGTATTTAGCTGCATAGAACATCTCCGAGCCAGACAGGACATTTCAAGAACATTTTGCAAATCAGCTTGCCAGGGGCTGAGCAGGCTGGGGTAGGCGAGGCAGCGAGGCAGAGCTGAGCCAGTGTGCTCTGCAAGCCTGGCTGCAAGCCCCAGTTCTCCTGCTTGGCTGGCTTAGGTCACTGCTCTGTCTCTTGGCTGGTCCTGCTGGTAAAATGGGAGTCACAGTGCGGCTGTTCTCTGGAAAACGCTGTGGAAGAGGTTTTGTCAGTGTGGTTTTGCAGGGAGCCCAGGGCTGAATTCTGAGGCAGGATTCCACCAGCCCTGTTCTCAGTCTGCTCGTGGTGAGCCAGGCTTAGGCTCAGCATCAGACAGATCCGGACTGGAGCAGTCGGGTGTGAGCCCCACTGAAAGCCCAGTCCCTGAAAAGCAGTTCCCTTTCTAACCCCAAACGTTTGCATCAGGTTGCCAGAGCGTGTTCCCTGATCCTGAAAGCTGTGCAGTGTCAGAACTGTGCAAATTGCAGGCAAAGTGCAACAGCAGGGCCAGCTGCATCCCTGTGGCCAAAGGGTCATGAAGGTTTTTAGTGGAGGATCTCTGTCTGTGATGGGAAATTGTCTGTTATCATTTGGAAGGTGATGGATTAACAGCACTTCCATGGAACCTTTCAGAGGCTCCCAAAAGGCTCTAAAGACATTAATTAAGTCTCATGCCCTGTTATTAATGAAAGGATGTTTTCAGTCTGTTTAGTTTCCTCTCTGCTATAAAATGAAGCAGCGACACCCCGAGCTACGTAAATTGGGTGTTTGTTCACCCTGAGCGATTGGTCACAGATACTTATCTTGGATTTACAATCCAGACTGAAAAGAAATTAATTGCTATTTTACCATTCAAAGTCTTCCCTCGTACAAGAGCAGTTGGAGACCATGACAGGCCTGTCAAAATCTTCTCCATTGAAGCAGGTCGCATGAGGAGTCCTCCTTTTGAAAACCGTTTTATGCCCCAGTAAACATTCATTGCCTCGCTCGTCCGAGGGTGACCACAGCTTGTAGTCGTTCTCTGTGCAAGGGACCCCTGAGAGAACAAACAGGTTGGGGTATGGAAAGGCGCAGCCCTTTGCAGCACCCCACACCACGGAGGGGTGGACATAATGCAGATGTCCCTGGGTACCCAGGAGCGGGGACAGGCGTGCGGGCAGCCAGCCCCACACCACAGGAATGCCCCTTCCCTTCCCTCTCCGCCCTCCTCTGGCACAAAGGGAGAGGCTTCCCCCAAAGTGCAGGGCTCCAGCCCCGTCCCACAGGAAGGGGCCGAGCCAGCAGCATTCCGGCTGGGAGCGCGCGGCGGCACGCGGCGACAGGAGGGAACGAGCAGCTCCGTGGCTGTGACAGCGAATCTGAATGAAGCCGTTCTGGTTACCAAACAGATCCGTTCCCAACAAAATGTCAAGGGAATCAGTTATAAATTTTAGTCAAGTAAATTCCTCTGCTGGGTTTAACTGCGCTTTGATTAAAATGCTGCCTCGCAATCAAAGCTGAAATGGGTTATAAAACATTCATAGGCACAAGCCTTCAGAAGGAAATTTCTTTTTTTTCCCCCTTTTCCTTTTCACCAAATTCCTCAGCGAGGGAGAGTGCAGGGAACACACAAATGCCTTCAGCAGCTGTGTCCACGTGGACATGAGACACGAGGGACAGGGCACGAGGAGATGCCCTCTCTGCCCCCTGCAGCCACCCCAGCCACGGCCCTGCCACGCGTCCCCTCACCCAGCACGTCGGTGGTGTTGATCTGCAGGATGAGCCAGCTGTGCCCGTTCTCCTTGTAGGAGCCAAAGATGGTGAATATGGTGCTCTTCTCCCCGGGCTCGGTCAGGAGGCCGTACACAAACACCGGCTTCTCCGAGAACGTGAACACTTTCCAGGTTTCCCCTTCGTTCGTGCTGTACCTGCGGAAAGGAGATTGGGAGAGGTGCCGGGGTGTGTCCTGCCTGCTCCAGGGCACTCTCTGCCATCCCCAGCCCAAGTAGCAGAGGCAATAATCCCTGTGCCCTCACACTCACTTGAGCTGGTCGGTCTCGGTGCCCTGGGCGATGGCCACGAGAATCCCACCGTGGTCACCCCAGGTGTAGTAGTGGGGTCCAGACAGTGCCTGGAAGAGAAACAGTGCTGAGGGGTGATCAGAGCTGTGCTGAATGAAGGGAAAATGGCCTTGTCAGAAACTCTGCCTGACCCAAGCTAATGCTTCAGCCTCGGCCAAACCAAGTATCTGCAGGCAGCAGAGATTCAAGTGTTTATGGGACAACACCTGCAGATGAGAATAACCAGCCTATTTTCCCTAATAGCTGTGTTCAGGAGCTGCCCTGAGCCCTGGACTCTGCTCCTCCTGTGCTTTGTGCAGGGAAAGAATCAATGGAAGAAGGGCTATGACACGAAACCAGAGTCCATCGCTCCCCCTCTCATTTATCACGTCTGTGAGGCTTTCCCAGCACTTCCCAGAACTGCAGAGAAGTGTTGGTTCCACAGGAGACCTGTGGAGGGTCTCCTGAACGTTTCAGAGAGAAGTGGGGCCATGGTGTGCAGAAACAAGCCCTGGAGACAATTCATCCATCCATCCCGTGGAAAGACGCTTGGATTTCACGCTCACCTACACCTCCAGCACACAATCACCTTTGCTTTCCCAACCAGGGAGCCCAGAGCATCTTGGGATGAGAACAGGGAGCCTGTACATGCCAGAGCGTGCTCACAGGACGTGCTGTCACGCTTGGGGACGTTCTCACAGGGCACTGAACGTATTGTTCCTTTCTTCTCTGGGCTGTGAAATCACACCAGTGATCTGGAGAGCAATGAGCCTCCCAGCCTGCTGCTGGGAAAAGGAATTGTGTTGCTGCTTCTCAGCCAAGGAGCTCCACTGTTGGGTCATTCTGCACCTCTGCTCATGATGCAAAGATCAGTCAGGAGCTTGGTGCTGGTACCTGTGGGTCAGTGCTCCCCTGGCATGTTTTAATTGCACTTCAAGGCAAACCTGCCTGCGAGGCAGTGGAGCTTGGCACCTCAAAGTCTCGGGTTTTGGATACCCTGCTCCATCTGTGAGCTCCTGCCTGGCTGCAAGGGTCCCCATGGCTGCTGCCCAGCTGGGTTTCGGAGCCAGGAGCAGCCTCTGAAGCACCTTTGGCAGCAGCCAGGCCTGTGGCGCGTCCCCACTGCCGCTGCAGCTGCCCAGACCTCACCCCGACCGCGCGGCACCCGCAGGGGGAGAAGGAGGCTGCTCCATTCCCAGGATTAAACAGCTTGCAGATGTTGGAATACCACATTACACTGGCTGCAGAGCGCACAGGCAGACCACAAACACTGCCACAGACCAGAACATCCACTCAGTAAACAGCAGCAAACTCCCCATAAACCAAGGGCAACATCCCATTTTCCTGGCAGATGCCAGAGCCTCTCCAAACACTCTCCCATACAAAATCCTGGCTGTCAGTCCCACCTAAAAGAGACCAAATTAACCACGCTGAAAGTCCTGCCAGGTGAAAAAGACAAATAAAGGAGGGAGCTCTCCTGTGTTTGAATCCACCACCTACATTAGAGGTTCACCAACCAACCACACCTGGTCCTTTTTCCCATGGTCTTAAGGGACACTCAGCACTTTCCATCTCTTGGATTCATATGTGGAAATCGCCTTTAATGTAATTTATCTATACTGCTGCCAACATTCCACCTGTTCCACCACCACCCTGGCAGATCTGGCAGGTGTAAGAGCAGCCTTACCTCTCTCCACCTTGCTCCAGCACTGCTCGAGACATAAACATTGGTTTTCCTTGCCATGTTCTTGCCAATGGAGCCTAGAATGGGAGAAATCATTCTTCTTGAGGAATGAAAAGTGACGGCTTAAAAAGAAGCCAGACACCTCCAAACTATTTTTATCTGTGATTGAGGAGAGGATTTTTCACACTATAAATTAATCCCTTCAAAAGCAAATATTTTAAGGAGTATTACAAGTTTTAAAAGCAGATGGGGAAAAACCCATGTCTGTAAACACAATTAAACAAAATGCGTGTGTTCTTCAGTAACAGAGCGAGACAAACAGGAATTTCTGAACCTCCAAGAAACCCTTCACGAGGATCAGGAAAGAGGAGCAGAACAGAGCAGGTTTCTCACATCACTGCGCTGCAGTAAAACGTTCATGCTGTAATTACTGTATGGGGACTGCAGCAGAGAAAGGACAGCAAAAAGCACGACTTAATTGCAGTTTATAACCTGCTTATACAAACAAGGTGCTGCCAAGCTCCTCGTGTCCTGACAACAACACACCCCAAGCCAAGGGAAGGGAAAAGCAGTACCAGTGGCAATGATGAGCCCTGGCGCCGACTCCTTGGAGAGGATGGGCATCCTGCGCAGCTGGAAATTCAGCAGCTGGCTCAGGCGCTGGGCCAGGTGGAGAGAGCAGCCCTGGGACAACTGGGAAGGCAAAACACAGCGGCATGAACCTCCATCCTGTGCCCTCATCCCGCCTAGCATGCTTGGAAAGGCACGGAGGGACCCCAAGGCTGGGAAAGACCTCCAAGCCCACCAAGCCCAACCATCGCCACTAAACCCTGTCCTCAAGCGCCGCTTTTTGGGGGGGCTCTTCCCCCCGTCCCACCCTGCTCTGTGCTACCTGGCAGTCGATGTGCTCCCCGTAACGGGTCTGTGCCGGGGGCTGGAGCAGCTCCCAGGTGCCGCCCTTGTCGAAG
This sequence comes from Ptilonorhynchus violaceus, assembly GCA_013397565.1. NCBI lineage: Eukaryota > Metazoa > Chordata > Aves > Passeriformes > Ptilonorhynchidae > Ptilonorhynchus > Ptilonorhynchus violaceus. Next base: position 170,427 of record VZRJ01001799.1, read on the forward strand.
GTGATGACGGAGCGCATGTTCTCCTCGCTGAAGGAGCCGTTGATCAGCGTGGCGATGTACACGCCCCGCACGCCCTCCACGCGGTGGAAATCCGCGAAGGGCTCGTTGGCAAAGTACCTGTGGGAGCGGGGAAAGGCAAATCGAACCCCCTGTGGGTCTGGGGAGTGTGGGGGGTGCCGAGCAAAGCAATGATTTGATCAAACACAGGAAAAAGTCACACAGATTTTGGTCGGTGTTCTCAGCCGATCCGGTGAGTGCCGCCTCACCTGACCAAGGTGTCGCTGCCAGCTCCTCCCGGGCTGTAGTAGAGCACGTTTTCCAGAGACAGGGAGAACTTCAGGCCCTCTGCCTCCGAGATGTAGAGGTTGGTGCGGTTGTTGTCGTGGCTGACGCACACAAACACCTGGTCCTCCGAGGCATCAGCCACGTAATATTCCTTTGGGACGCAAAGAACAGGCGAGCAGGCTTCAAACGTGTGTGCATACAGGGAGGGTTTACACGCAGGCTGGCTTAGAGTTTCCTCTTAGCTAGCTGGAAGTATCCTTCCCTCCACCTTTTTGTATTTTTTCCACCTGGCAGGTGGCAAATCTTCACTTGGCTTTGTCTTCTGTGTTCCCCCCATGGTGCTTCCCGTCCTCCGCCCTGCAAAGCCCCCCGGAAGCAGCATTGCTGAGCCCCATCCATCCTGGATCTCTGTGCTTGGACCCCACTGAGGCTGGGAGTGCACCCCAGCTCTGCCAAACACCAAGAGCTTGCTTCTCATGCCCTTCGTCACCCGCACCAGCCTGGGGACACCACAGCACGTCTGGTTCACGGATCACAGACTCTTTGCAAGCCCTGGCTGTGCCCTGGGCTTCCACAGCCCGCAGAGAATTGGATGCTCTGCCAACCCCCCCAGCGGGGTCACGCGAGGTCCCTTCCCGGTCCTGCAGCATCTGGAACTGCTGCTGACATCAGAGGGTGTCCTTGGAAGGGAGGGAGGGAGGGAAGAGGCTGATTGGAAGCACCACTTACCTTAATTGGATGCTTGGTAACGAACTGTGCCACCCGCATGGGCTTGCGGTTGAAGGAAACCCAGAGCTGGACTGAAGGCGGCTGGGAGCTGCCAAGCAAACGCTGTGCAGAGCACAGGGACACGTCAAGAGGGGCTCTGACCCCCCAAACCACCCTCATCTCCACTGGAGATGACCCAGTGCCTGGGACTTCCCCCTCCCTGCATGTGGGCAAAGCGTGCGAGCTGCCTGACGCTGGGAACGGTGATCCCCGCTCAGGGTTTAAACTGCCACAGCCAGGGCTCAGCAAGGAGACAAACTGCCCTTTCTGGTCAGTCAGGTGGGGGAAAGGAGGCTGGTTTTAATTCCTCCTTTTTTCTCAGAGCAGACTGTCCTTTCCTTCCTATTTTTAACGATTTGCGCAAAACGAAAAGGCGCCGGCGCGGAGCCGAGGAAGCAAAAAAGCTGGGGGCAACCTATTTCGTATGGGATGCCAGTGGTAAGGACCTAAACCCAGATCTAGGCTCCAAAAATAAGCGGCCTGGTTTTTTTTCCCAGGCTCTGTATCACTAAGCAACCGTGCCTCCCACGGAAAGGAGCAGAAGTCAGAGCCCTGGGCGCCGCTGCCACCCAGCCTGTCCTGCCCCCAGCACCGCCCCTGCTGCGGCCCAGGTTGGGTGCCAGTGCCTCATTCCAGACCCGGGGATGTGATTTCCAGATCAGGGGTTTGCAGCCAGCCTCCCTGTGCCTCAGCGTTTCCCAGCAGTGTTTGCCATGGTGTGGAATACGGGTGATTTTATTGACGTTTAGTGTAACACCAGTGATTACAGCTGCAGGAGAAAGCAGGGCACGCTTCCCCCTGTGGCCCCCGCGTGCTCCAGAAGCAGAAAAAGCTCCAAAGAACCCCCAAAATGGAGTACAAACCCTCCTCAGGCTTTCAGGATGCTGTCCCTGAGCCCAGTGGTTTCTCTGCAGAAACACAAACCACCCCTAGTGTTTCACCCAACACCGCCAACGAGCCCTCGATAAAATCTCCTGCAAACCACAGAGCAGGCACAGTGCCAAGGGGCCAGGCCCTGGGAGTTACAGGCTGTACCACCTGCAAGGGAGGCTTCTGAAAAATTGAAATTGCTCTGCAAATATTCCCTGCCAGTGTCACACACCACTGTGCCTGCTCAGGTGGCTGGAGGTGACACACTTGTCACTTACTGCCTAGAAAACCCTCCATGGCTCTGCCAGCAGTCACCCCTAAATAAAGGCTCCTTCCTAAAACACTCAGTGGCAGCTGCAGGGGAGAAAAGCATCTTCTGAAAAGAAAGCTGCTCCTTAAATTCCAGAAGGATCAGGACTTCATCCCTCTGGTGCTGTTTTTGATCCTCTAGAAAGGCCTTGCCCTCAGAGAAAGGACAGACACTCCCTTGCTTTCTGTCAGGTTTGTCTGATTTTGGCCAAGAACTGTGAAAAGTAAAGGGAGGCTCTGGCTGCAGAGGGACCAAAAGACCGCTTTCTCTCACCCACATCCTCTTTTCTTAGGAAAGCAAACTGAAAATCCAGCTTTCTTTCCAGGCCGGAGCACATTAGGCTGCTTGGACCTCGTCCACGTTTGATGGTAATCTCCTCTGACAAGCCTCCTCCAACCACCGAGCTGCCGAGCCACATCCCCCTTCCCCTGCCACCCCCACCCCGACGTCCTTCCCAGGCATCCCGTGGTTTTTCCCGGGTCCCAGCTGACCTACTTCTGCCCAGCCCGCCAGAGGCAGAGGGGGCACGGAAACGCCACCGCTCCCGGCGCGGCGCGGGCGGGCACCGCTTTGCCCACCCGAGGGGGGTGGCAGCTGCAGGCGGGCGGGGTGGCACCTCTGTGACAAGCTGAGCGTGAGCTCTGCAGGCTGTGAGGTGCGGCAGGGAGCGGCACCATCCCCGGCAGATGCTCCCGCCCCGCTGCGGTTCTGCGCCGCATCTCCGACCCTCGCCCCCGGCGGCGAATTCCTCGCGCGTCACTCACCACGGACTTGGTTGCAAACATGTATTTGTCCCTGAGCTGGAAGTCTTCGACGTCTTCCAGGATGATTTCCTTGTTTTCTCGGCTCTGGAAGAAGTCTGTGCTGCGGATGACGGTGGAGGCCCCCGAGGGCTCGTGCCGCTCGATGTACACCGTGTCGGGCTTGTCGTAGGGCTCGACCCCCCTGGGAGAACACAGGAGGTGGTGGGATTGGAGAGGAAGGCAGCAGGAGCGAGGAGATGGGGTAGGGGGAATGTGCAGCACCCCCGGGTGGCTGTGTGGGTGGCTGTCACTCGTCACCCCACGGTGCCACATCCCCGCAGTGCAGGGTCTCTGCACTGGGAGCAGGGCTGGAGCAGCCTTGGAACCCAGATTCTCGGTTCCCACAGGGCAGCAAACAATGCAAGAAGTGAGGAAGGAGAGGGGACAGGAGCTGGGTGCAGCACATACCAAGAAAAGGACTTTACATGCTCCTGAATCATGATCCAGGTCTGGCCAAAATCATCAGACTTCCAAAGCTGCAACGACAAAGGTGAGAGATGCCAGTGGGACTGGGACATGAACAGACCCAGTCCTTTAAAAGACCCAATGTGTCCATCCATGACTACTCTCATGACTTCTTTCTACATGGCAGCTCCTGGAGCAGCAGCAATTTTTATAACAGAATAACCCAAACGGGAAAAAACTGTCCTTTAGCCTTCTCCCAGAAGGATTTCCCACTGTTTCATCTCCAGGTTTTACTCCCACTGCCTGTGTCTATCCAAAGTTGCTGTAACTATTTACAATCTTTACCCAACAGCTCCAGAGGGGGAAAAAAAGTGTTTGTATTCAAGCAGCAATTTGTTATTCAGGACCCAAAGCCAAACCACAGGCCCACATGGAACTCTGCAGAGGTCATCCTGCCTCGCCTGCCAGTGCTCTGTGGTGAGTTGTGACCACGATAGTCGGGGTGATTGAATGGCTGGGAGCAGCGTGGATGGAGGAAAAAGGAAGGGAAATCAGACAGCCACCCTGCAGGTACTACATCCTCACTGCTCCAGAGGTAGGAATCGGATAGATTGTAGGGAAAGGGGTGTCCTGGCCGATTTGGGGCAGCTCTGCATGCGAGATCAGACAGCCTGAATGGCCACAGCACGAACCCACATGGCCCTGGCACGAGGCAGGGTGGCTCCTGGATCTGGGGATGTAACAGGCCACGGGAATATCACAGCAGGGCATGGGTAGGATGCTGTTCTCCCACCTGAGCAGGAGTTCTCACCTGTTTTTTAGGATGAGACCTGTCGAAGCCCAAGAGCAGGTTGGGGTTCCTGCTGTGCAGGAGGAGGTCTGCTGCTCTGAAGGGAATCGAGAAGCCTTGGATGGTGTTGCAGAAGTCGGTGGTGATCCAGAGGTACGGGGCAAAGGCATCCACGAAGATATACTGGGAGTGGAGGGACAGACAGGGAAGAAGAGGAGGTCAGAGCAGAGCTCAGGCTGGCAGTAACGAAGGTGCACATCCCAGGGGAGCCTTTGGGAGGGCAAACTTTAGAGCAGAAGAATTTGGCTGTCCCAGCTGCCTCCTCCCCCATCACACTGATGCCCCTGAGCATCACCAAGCCATACAAGAAGTACCTGGCACATCCCACCTGTGCCCCAGGGACCCCGGGGACAGCCCAAGGGGTGGGATAAGGCACCAGCTCCCTGGATAAGGCACCAGCTGCCACATCCCCCTCACCCTCTTGTTGTCGGCCGGGCTGTGGTAGAACTGGGCGATGGCCACCTCGCTGCTGTTCCCCCCGTCAAAGCCGAACCTCTCCGAAATCTTCTTAAAACTCTTCCCATAGTCATAGGACACATAAACCTGCAAAGGAGAAGCCCCAGAGTGAGGAGCACAAAGTTCTGGACTCCCTTCTGACAAGAAACTCAGAAAACGACAAGGCGGGGAAAGCTTTGAGATTTCCCAACCGTGTCTTGAACCCGTCGGGCAACACAGAGGAAATTAAATATTTTTGTGCCTCTGAATTCAAACTCATGGGCCTTTTTCTTGTTTCCCAGCACGAGAGCAAGTCAGTCTGTAGTTTAGCAGTCACCATCACCTGGCCTGGCCCAGAAGCTGAAGAGGTGCCCGTGGGCAGGGCCAGGGTGTGTTACTTACATCGCTGTTTTTGGGACCCAGCAAGGACAGGCTGTCTCTGGCCAAGGCCACAATCACGTTGCTCTTCTCTCCCGCCCAGTGAACGACCATCTGATTGTGGGAATCGTTGAGGCTGACCTGCAATGCCAAGGAAAAGGGCACCCTGAGCCACAGCTTCAATCACAGGCACAGCCAACACCCGCTCGTGCCACCCCTCCTTTGCGAAAACTCATTCAAAGCACCATCCCTCCGGAACATGTTGGCAGGATGTCCCTAAAAGGGTTCGTTTTCCCTTTATTCTTCCTCAGAGAAACAGGATTTGGGAGATGATGAGACTGAAAACTCAAACCAAGGACTGAGAAGTGTTTTCAAAGCCAGGCTGATGAGGCCACAGGGAAACAGAGGCAGCTTTCTGCCTGACGGGATGCAGAGGGCCAGGCACTGATCTCTTCTCTCTGGTGACCAGTGACAGGACTCCAGGGACTGCCATGAAGCTCTGCCAGGGGAGGTTTAGGCTGGATATCAGGGAAAGGTTCTTCGTGGGCACTGAACAGGCTCCCCAGGGAATGGGCACGGCCCCAAGGCTGCCAGAGCTCCAGGAGCGTTTGCACAACGCTCTCAGGGATGCACAGGGTGGGATTGTTGGGGTGTCTGTGCAGGGCCAGGAGCTGGGTCCGTTCCAGCTCAGGATATTCCACGATTCCAAAGGCCATGGTGCAGGAGCTGGAGGTGCAGGGCAAACCCTCAGAGACTGTCAGCAGCCAGCAGGGACAGCCAGCCTCGCTGGGAAATCCAGGGAAGGCAGCTCAGCAGCGTCCAGCTCGGCCACGGACGGGTGCCCCGCTCCCTGCAGCAGAGGACGTGCGTGCCTGAGCCCTCGCACGCCACGGCTCAGCCCAGGGCTGGTAACCCCCGAGCTCAGGGCCTTGGGAAGCTGTAAAAATACAGGGATAAGCCCTTCTTAGGCTTGATGCCCCGCGGCTCTCGCTGACCCCGGGATCAGCAAGCAGCAGCGCCTGGAAGAAGGGGCTGGTTTAAAGTCCGGCGAGCGAAACACTTGGAAAAACAACGTCTTTATTCTG
>VZRJ01001799.1:184478-242540 GCA_013397565.1 Ptilonorhynchus violaceus
TCTCCCTCTCCGGAGGATGCTCGGGTCCCCGTCGAGATGGAGTGAAATAAGTTCGAGTTAATGTATGTGAAATGGAGTAAAGCTCGGACCCCTTCCCCTCTTCTCTCCTTCTCCCTCTTTTTCTCCCCCTTTCTCTTTTCCTTCCTCTTCCTCTTTTTCTCCCTCTCCAGAGGATGCTCGGATCCCCATCGAGATGGAGTGAAATAAGTTCAAGTTAATTTATGTGAAATGGAGTAAAGCTCGGGCCCCCTTCCCTCTTCTCTTATCCCTTTCCTTTCCCCCTCTCTGTCTCCTCTTCCTCTTTTTCTCCCTCTCCGAAGGATGCTCAGATCCCCGATGGGATGGAGTGAAATAAGTTCAAGTTAATTTCTGTGAAATGGGGTAAAGTGGCCAGAAATCAAGTCGAATGGAGTGAGAGTGAAAGGAACGAAACTGAGTTGAAGTAAATGAAGCTGTGTTGAAGTAAATGAAGCTGTGTTGAAGTAAATGAAGCTGTTTAGGTGGGTGTGGAGTGTCAGGGCAAAGGGGAATGGCTTCAAACTGGCAAAGAGTAGGTTTAGGTTGGATGTTAGGAAGGAATTGTTCCCTGTGAGGGTGGGGAGGCCCTGGCACAGGTTGCCCAGAGAAGCTGTGGCTGCCCCATCCCTGGAAGTGTCCAAGGCCGGGTTGGATGGAGCTCTGAGCAACCTGGGACACTGGAAGGTGTCCCTGCCCATGGCAGGAGGTAGAATGAAATAATCTTTAAGGTCCCTTCCAACCCAAATCATTCTCAGATTCTGTGAAATAATAAAAGCATTGCAGCAGCTTCTCCCTGGGTAAGAGTGAGGTTTTCCCCAAAAAACCCCCAGTTGCATTTTTCCTCCCACGTGCATCCTGCAGGAGGGTCCCTCAGCCTGGGATGTGGGCCTAAACCCCCCTGGGATTGGTGGGAAGTGGCACAAGCGTCCAGGCTGAGGCTTGATAGACTCGCAGTGGTGTGAACTATTGTCGTGGTAACATAGGGTCAGGTCCTTGCTGCTGAGTGGGATGGGAAGGTGAAGGTGTGGATGGATGTCAAGAGGAAAAGGTGCAAATGATTTCACAGGTTATGGCGACAGATTTTACCCCCTGGTATGTTTCTGGCAGCCCTCTGAGGTCTTTATCTCAATTTCTGCCATCTTTTTACCTGGGCAGAGTTGGGAAGCTGAGCCAGATGTGGCCCTTCTGCCACCTCTCCCACCCATGACACCTGGCAGGTGAGTTTGAGCTGGGTGCTTCCCATAAAACACTCGGCATGGGTGAGGTGCCCATGCACCCCCATAGCTCACCGATGTGCAGGAGATGATGCTTGGTTGGTTATGCAGGGACAGCACAGGACCAGTGCCAGTGGCCACAACTTTGATTTATTGGGGCAGCTCAAAGTGCTGGACTCCCAGGTATGGGGATCCCCTCAGCACAGGCAGCCAGAGGCTCCTCTTGTGCATCCCTTTCAGAAAACAACTGGTCCCATCCCTGTCTGGGGCTCGTGTGTGTGTGTGTCCTGTGTGTTATGGAGCAGGGGTGGGAAGAGGGAGCAAGGATTCGAGGCAGAGGACTCAAACGATGCTGGGAGATGACAGGAAAGCTGAGCTGTGCCTGCTGCTCAGCCCCAGCTTCTGTCTCTAAGCCAGAGGTGGTTTTTTAGGCATGGCCTTGCTGCTAAGAAAAGGCCTTGCCTGTGTTCTGGCCTCTTGTGTCTCAGAGGTGCCGAGGACAGACTGATGGGTTTCATCTCCTCTGCCTCATACGCTGTGCACCATTCCAGCATTTCTAATGCTATCAGGGAATCATCAAAGGAAATGGATGTGGCCCAGCAGTGAAGGAATGGGAGCCTATAAATCCCATGGACAGCCCCGAGGCAGTCTTGCTCCCCCTTATTTCACTTGCCTTAATAGCAGAAATGTTGTCCAGAGCTTTCCCTGAGGTGCTTTCACCTAGAAACCCAGTTAGTGCATTTCAATTATCGGGTCAATACAATTATAAGCCCTCCTAATAAAGCTTTTAGAGGTCTTGACTCGGTGTAATGTCCCTCTGGAGGACTGGAGGTCACCGTGGGTAAGGGCAGAGTCAATGAGGGAGTTTTATGGTGTGGGAATCCCTGTACCCAGTTGCTCTCTGGACCAGATGCGGTGGGCAGGTGAGAAGGACCCAAAAAGGACCCAAAGATAAAGAACAGAGGAAGAATAGAATAAGAAAGAGGAGGAAATAAGGAACTGCCCTTGCTGCAGTTCTAAGTGGAGGAAGATGGTGTGTGAGGGGGTTTGCTGGGCAGGAAGGGTCCCTGTCCCCTCGTGGGCTCTCTCTGGCCAGGTCACTGTGGTGTGGGCACGAGGAGAGAGCATTAGCCAGGAGCTCTGGGGTGAACCCAGCACTGGTAAATGCTCACAGATGAATGGCCCTTTCTTTGTGGAGGGAAACACACGTTTCCCTTGCCAAGGTATTTTTTGTTTCTTGAAAAGAGACGTAAAGGGGAGAGGGAACAGTGCAGAGTTTATTTTAACGTCCATCTGGATTTCATCAGCAGCAAAAGCTGTGAACTCCAAGAGCAAGGCAGGGAGCCCCTGGCCCCCTGGTTTTCCTTCCCCTTTTCCCTGAGACCCTTCCCTGTCTCAACTTTAGAGGTCCCTGAGGGTTTAGGGGACTGAGGGGCTGGAACAGCCATTCCCCACAAAGCCCCACTGAGAGAGTAGAGCTGTTTAAAGGAACCATTGCTCGTTGCTGGAGCTGAGTCAGGGAGCGAAACAGGGATGCCAGGGACAAGAGCCAAAGACATCACCCCGCTCACGGCGTGGGTCTCAGAGCCTTCCTCAGAGGATGACGATGGTTGTAGGTGTGTTCTGCAGGGCTCGGGGCTGTCACCAGAGGCACCCAATTGTTGAATTCACACACCACAGGTCACTTTTTGTGCTGGGGTGTCACCCAGAAGGATGTTCAGTGCGTGGCACAAATGTGCACTGCCCGATGTGTGGAAGAGCATCGTGCGGGAGGTGAAAGGAGGGAAGAAAACGCTCGGTTTGGGGTGGGACACAGCGCAGGGGCACAGAGGAAATAGCAGAAAAGGCTCCAGCATCGGGTGAAGCCATGGAACAGGAGCAGGGACACCCCGCGCGTGTCCCCCGGCAAAGCTGCTCCTGCCCCACGCTGGGGTGGCGAGGAGGAGGAGGAGGAGGAGGAGGAGGAGGAAGGCCGTGCACGCAGGTGCAGCTCCTGCCATGGCTGTCGCGAGCAACATCCCCATCTTGTGGCAGCAGCAGCACCGGGGGGAGCGCGGCCGCAGCCGCTGCTCTCCGTGCCACGGAGCCCCGGGGCCGCCGCGGGGGACGCGCTCCGTGCCCGCAGCCTTGGCGCGGCACGCGTGGGGACCGGGGGGACGCGATCGCCCTGTCCTCGGGCGTTGGGTGCTGCAGGTCCATCCCGCTGGGAATGCGAGGTGTCCAGGAGAAGGACGGTGGGAGGGTGCAGGGGCTCAGGACAGTGGGCACCAGGAGCGATGCCATTTCTTCCATACTTTCCTGCAAGGACCCAGCTGCTCAGGGTCATTACTCACGCCAAAGCTGCCAGCATGGGGTGTCCAGGCATTAGGCTCAGCAAAGGTGGAAAGATGGGGCAATGAGAAGCTTGGGGCTCTTCCCAAGGGTCTGCTGTCCATGGTTGGCCAAGGTCAGTGATGTGGTCACTGTGTTTGATCTGGGCCGTGCCTTGACCTTGGGCAGTGCTCCAGGCCCCAGGTTAATCAGCAAACAGAGGTCAGGGGTCCTGTGCACGTGGGGAGAGCGGTTTGGGATGGGGAGGTGGAAGCAGAGCACGCCACAGGGGGAGGACTGTGCTGGCAGGACGTGGGGCAGGTGTCCCCAGTGCTCATCACGTGTCACCTGGTGCGGTGGTGTGACCTCAGGCCATACCCTGCCTGGGGACAGCCGAGCTTGGGTGGCGAGCAGAGGGTCTGTCACCACAGCAAGGGACTGAAAGAAGGGCCTCCATCCCCAGTAAGGGTGGCAGGGCTCCAGTCACCGGGGAGATTGTAGGACCAGAGGATGGGAAAGCACAGGTGTCACTGTGCAGGGACGTGGTTACACCTAAGGAGGGTTGGGGGACTGCAGGTGGCTTTGGCCACTCTGCCTTTATTTCCCCCATCCTCTGCCGTTCTGGCAAGAGGACTAGGCACAAATTTGCTGCCAGCATAGCAGGGGTCTCTGACAAGCCCCTTAATGGGTGTTACAGGGGAGAAATAGGCTGCCTCAGGAGACTTTGCAGGAGCCATGGAGAAGGGACAAAACAGCAGCCAAGTTGGCAAGTGAGATTTATTGAACATGGGTCCAACCCTAAGGTGGGGTGACCAGATTTCAGCAGGAAACACACAGGGCCTTAAGGGGGGAAGCTGGCCACGAACCCTCGAGTGAGGAGAAGCCCCTGCCCCTCACATTTGGGTGCCTGTTCCTCCTCCCTTCCCCTCAGTGTTCTCCTCAGGGAGCTTGAGGGACCCGTGGGACTCAAGGCACACCTCTGTCCTATAGGCATGCTGCTTCCAGGATGTGTCCCATCCACCCCCACAGGACATCCCCGGGTGAGAGGAAGGAGTCGTCCCACCACGGGAGCCATCAGGAGGACCCACACCATCTCCAAAAGGTGGGGGGTTTTTTTTGCAAAATACAGCTCGTCCCGATGGACTCCAGGATGGCAACAGCGACAAAGGGGCGCAGCAGCCCAATGAAGACCCTGCCACAAGTCATGTTATTGTTCTATTTGTGCCATGTTATTCTTCTGGTAAAGCAGCAGCACAGCACTAAAGCAGCACAGGGACCTTAGCAGAGATCCAAAGGTAGCCGGGAGGGGAAGCAGTAGGAAAAACAGGGCAGGTCTGCGGTGGCCGCCGCCGCTTTGGGATCGGGGCGGGCCGGACGCTCACCAAGAATCACCCCACGCCGGTCACACCATCGGGGACGGGGGCTCTTTGTCCGTGGAAAACAGTCTTGAGTGGCTGGTGAGGAACGGGACAAGGTCCAGCCAGAGAAGGGGGAAGCCTACTCGGTCTTGGAGGCCGGGACGCCGTTGGACGCCCCCGCGTCCTTCTCCCGGAGCTTGCGCAGGTAATCGTGGGGGCCTTTGCCCTCGAAGGACGTGGGGCTCTTGTAGGAGCCGCCGATCTTGTCCCAGAGGGTGAAGTACTGGCCGTAGTTGTAGTCGAAGTAGAGGTGGTGGTCGGTGTGGTGGGCAGAGCCGTTGATGACGTGGCGCAGCAGCCGCGGCACGCGGTAGTCGCCGTCGTGGATGGAGATGGTCCACACGTTGACGAAGATGTAGAGGCCCAGGTAGGTGACTTTGTGCAGGGGGAAGAGGAAGGGGTACACATGGTAGGGCAGGCTCTGCATGAAGCCGTCCACGGGGTGGAAGGCGTGGCTGGCGAAGGGCGTCGCGATCTTCCACAGGTGGTGGGGCTTGTGGAAGCGCTGCGTGGACGGCAGGGGCTGTCAGGTGGGGTGGTCCTAAAAGGGACCACCCCAGCCAGATTCACAGCCCAAAAGGGGGTTCTTTGGGCCATCACCACCCAAACTGAGAGGGGTACATGCCCCAGTGGGCTGTCAGCTCCCATCACACGGTGACACCTTGTTCAGCCAGGCCAAGCTCACCATTCCCATCCCAGCATGCATTCCCTGGGAATCCCTAGATACGGTCCCAGAGCGGGGCAAGGACTCTTGTCAGAGGCCCCTGTCCCATCTCATACCTTATAGAACAGCTTGTGGTGGAGGCCACGGTGTATCCAGTAGATGCCCATGTCGGTGAAGAAGAGGAAGGACAGCATGCTGAGGAAGACGCCAGACCAGCCTGGGGGGGGACAGGGATGTTAGAGGTGGCACATGTGGGCATCAGGAGGCTGTGAGAGCAGGGGGAATCAGGGAGATGCAATGGCCCTCGTGGAGGGAGACACCTTTGAGTTGTGTCAGGGTCTGCCCCACTGAGGTGAGACCATCAGACTTTCACCCTGTGACTCAGAGGTGAGTCAGGTGCTGCTTTCTTGGAAGCTGGGCCCAGGGAAGGGGAGGATCTCTTTTGTGGAGGAGGGAGCATGTCAAGCACGGGGACACAACCCTGAGCAAGGGGGTGCGGGTGCCTCCTCTGTGGGTGTTTGGCTAATAGCCTGGGACAGGAGGTAGCCAGGAAGGCTTCCTGGGCTCGTCATCAGGAGAAATGGGGGCTGAGGGAGGTGACCCAGGTGGGGAGAGGGGGCGCAGGGAGGTCACTCACCATACGGGGAGTCCTCGATGTTGTCGTAGAGTTTGCTGTAGCCCCGCACCTCGGCGAAGAACAGGGCGACCGTGGGGACGCTGATCCAGGGCAGGGAGCGCAGCGCGTAGGCGATCTCCCGGCTCACCTGGTTCTGTGGGGCGTGAGGAGAGGGTGGCCAGGGGGACAGGGGACACACCGGGAGTCAGACAGAGACCTGAGTGCCCCCTCAGGAGGCAGAGAGGGCTGGCATCTCGGCCACCTCTTGCCACGGCATCTGCGCCACGGTGTGGGGCGCAGGGTGCCGCCCATTTGGGGTCAGCCGTGCTCGGGGCAGGACAGGGCTCACGCTGGGTGCTGGGTCTTGTGGCGCTTGTGTCCGGTCAGGGATGATCAAGGGCAACAAAGGGCTGAAAGGGGTGGTTGTGACAGTGGGGACAGCCCGTGCCACGGCACTGGGTGACATTAGGAACGGACAAGAGGATGGCGAGGGGGACGCTGCCAGCGTGGGGGAGACACGCAGGGCCTGGGTGAGCAGTCCTGGGGGGCTGACATGGGGTGCACCCACCTCTAGGAACTGGGGATGCTTCTTGAGCTCGTGGTCGAAGATGAAGTAGTAGCTGAGGGTGCCGAAGAGCAGGTAGAGGGCCAGGGCCCCCAGGTTGGTGATGACGAAGAGGCTGAGGAGCTGGCGGCAGGGCTCGCCCTCGGGCCACCCCGCCGGGTACACGTACGGCGTCAGGAGGTGCCGGTCGGCGGCTTCCAGGACCAGATCCATGGTGGCTCCTGCGGGAAACAACAGTTGGTGTGACTGCTCACAGAAGATATCCCGTGTCTCCAGCCCCTGTCCCTCCCTGGGGCCTTAATGGCACAGGGAACTGGGTGCCTGCCAGACAGGAATGGGTTGGAATGTTGTCTATCTGTCTGGACCAGCTTATCTGGGACTGGGAAGAAAGTCCGGGACACGCAAATTGTGGGGTGCAAAGCACAGAAGACACAGAAGTGGGGGGCTCCCCTAATGCTGGGCTCTGTTGCCGTGGGAGGGAGCATGTATGACCGGGGCCGGCGGGCCGTGGGTGGCAGCGGGACAGGGTGACAGCGGGATGCAGGTTTGGGGAGCCCGACCCCTTTTCGGGCAGCAGTGGGGCGCTGGGCTCCGTTCCGCAGCGCTCCTCGGGGGTCCCCGGGCGGGGTGGGTGGCGCAGGGGGGGTCAGCGTGTTTGGGACGCGCAGGTGGCACGGCCAGCGGCGGGGAAGGGACCGGGGGTGGCGGTGAAAACAGGGCGGGCGACGCTCGCGGGGAGCGGAGCGGCCACCGGGGGCGCTGCCGGCGGTGTCCCCCCATATCCCATATCCCGGTACCCCATATCCCGGTACCCCGTGTCCCGGTGCCCCGTATCCCGTTACCTGCCCGAGGGTCCCGGAGCGCCGCTGGGCGGGGGTGGCGGGGGCGGGACCGCCCGGTAGCGCCACGTGACGTCACCGGCGGAGGCGCTCGCGCCACCTCGGGCGGTGACGTCTGCGGGAAAGGGGCGTGGCCGGGCGGGGTTTAAGAATGGGGTCAAGGGCGTGGCTGGGAATGGGGCGTGGTCTGGGCGCGGCTTTGAATGGGGCGGGGGGTGCGGAGCTCCCCGGTGCCTCCGAGCCGTGTCCAGGGGGGATTGTTGCGGCTTCGGGCCCCTTCCCCGCTGTCCCCTCGGTCGGGATGGCGGGGGGACATCTCTGATGGCCGTTTGGGATTTGGAAGGGACCTTAAAATTCATCCAGTTTCACCCCCTGCCATGGGCAGGGACACCTTCCACTAGCCCAGGTTGCTCCAAGCCCCGTCCAACCTGGGGCACTTCCAGGGATGGGGCAGCCACAGCTGCTCTGGGCACCCTGTGCCTCTCCACCCTCACAGACAATTTCTAATCCTTTTTCTTTTCATTATTGTTTTTTATTCCATTTTCCTCTGCGGTTTCCTCTGCAGCAGTTTTTACTCAGTCTCAGACCCACCTTCTCTCTCCCACTCCACTTTCCCTGAGTTTTCCCCCCAGGTAATGCTTCTCTTTTCCTCCCTGACAGCTGCTCCCAGCCTTCAGCTCACACCTTTCCACATCCAGGGCCTGGGATGGGGGCTCCAACAGGGAAGCACAGCAAGGGCTTGGCTCACGTCATCGTTCCTGCTCATCCCTCCACCAAAATTCCTGCATCCATGGGAATTTCCTCCTTGCACAGCGCTGGGAATGCTTTTAGCTGGAAAGCTGTGACAAGGTCTGTAGGTCTGTGACCAAGTCTCCTTGTGGAATTCTACCTCGAAAAAGCTGGGAGGGAGGGAGTGTTTCAACAAAATGTATTTTTGACATGTCCTCAGCCACCAAAATCATGGAATGTTTTTCAAACATGAGCAAATAGTGCACTCCCACGCTTAATTTTATTAAGACACAGACAATTCTTTTGACTCTTTTCTTAGTAGAATGTAAGGGACACTTCAGAATAAAAAAGTCACTCCAGAAGGTTATATTTTGTTGAAGTTATAGGTGTTAAAAGCAGAGTTTTACGATAGAAACACTGATTTATGAGGAAATTTGAGTCCCATTCGTTATTTACAGCTCTTTCAGGGTTACAGCTGCAGGGATGTCATAAATACACGCAGAGAAGTGTGGGACAGAGACAAGGGGGAAAACAATTACCAGTGGGGCTTTTTGGCAAGGCAGCTGAATGAAAGTTATACCTTGACCTGAAGCCATTTCCGGTGGTAAAGCTGTAGTTATTCCTGTTATTTTCTGTGCTAACAATGCTTACAAATGGAATTTTAACAGGAAAATCACCACCGAGTCCTTGTTGCCCCTTTATTTGAGGTGCAGCACAACCATTTCGCTTGGCTTTGAGCCTTGTGCTGTTTTAAACTCCCTGCAGCGCTTTGAAATCCCCTTGAATAAACAAATAAAGCAAAGACCAGGATGGGTTGGGTGGTCCAGGGACGCTGAGTGGTATTTTAGGATGTTTTTCTGGGATCATCTCTCCAACAGGTCCAGGTCTGCCCTGTGTTTGGGGACTCCAGAGCTGGATATTCCATGTGTTTGATGCACATTTTGGAGCCACATCTGGAACAGATGCAAGGTGTTGACATGGAGGGGTGGTGCCCACCGAGGAAATCCTGGCCAGAACTTTCATTCCTTCTGGAATCATTGTTATTTAAACATTAAAATCAAATGGGTTTGGGCTCAGCTGGGGGGAAATATTTGGTATAAGTTAAAGATCAGGTTCAGCAGGGAAAAAGAGTTTCACATAATTATAATTTATCAATAAAAATTATTATAAACCAGTCCTGTTTGCTCTTCTTATTAGAACATAGGGACATTTTTATTGGTCTTGACACTGGTGTGGTTTCCACCAAAATGAATGGGGTTTTTTTATGGGGTGATGCTGCTGATGTTCACAAATATAGGGTCAAAGTCTGAGTCAGAGAATGGCATAAATCTTAAACTTATTGTGGAAAGCTGATGGTTAAGAATGGCTGGATGGAGGTGCTGTGGAGAGGAAAAAAACACATTTCCTTGAACCCCAAAGTAACAGAAATGGAAAATAATTTAAAAAAAAAATCAACAGTGCAAATGATAACAGGAATCCTATGGAGAAGGGATCAGAGAACAAACCAGGGTGGGAAGGAATGGGTAATTCAGGTGAAAGCTTCTAAAAATGGCACACAGTGAATAAACTCATTGGGTGACACAAAATGACCAAAGCTGCTCCCCAGAGAGAGACCACTTCATCCCAAGTAATCCCAATGATCTAAGGAGCCCCAAAGTGCTCTGAAAAGAGTGAGTTTGACCTCTAATAACCCCAATGACCTATAGTAACCCCAAATCTTAATTGTTGAACTCAAGTAACCCCAAAAATGACCTAAAGTAACCCCAAAGTGACCCAAAGTAACCCCAAAGTGCTCTGGAAAGGGCGAATTTGAGTTCAAGTAACCCCAATGACCTATAGTAACCCCAAATGCTAATTAGTTGGGGTTACCTGAGGTCAAACTCACTCTCTCCAGAGCACTTTGGGGTTACTTTCCATCATTTTGGGGGTTACTTAAGGCCAACCAATTTGAGGGGTTGTCATGATCATTTGGGGTCACCCAATTAGCAGGGGTGGTCACTGGATGTCACCTGTGGTGACCCCAGCCCTGTCACCTGAGCTTGAACCCGGGTTTGTGTCCCCGAGTCTCTCACATTTCATCCCAAAGCACTCCTGGATTCATTTCCTCCGTCCCACATCCATCACCTGCTTTCCACGGTGTCTCTTCTGCCAGTCCCATCCCCACCCCAACCCCTGGTGACTTTAGGGGTTCCTGGGTCACCATGAGTTATTCCTAACAAGCTCCCTCTCCCTCCCCTGGTGTTCTGCTCCTCCTGTGCCCAGTTTTATTTAGGGATGATGAAATTCCTGTTTATTTGGAGTAGAATGAAGCTCTCCAGCTCTTCTGGCTGAATCTCTGTGTCCCTTTGTCCATGCACACCTTCTGCAGGTGCAGATTTGGGGATGTATTTAAAAGACACCGACACAGTTTGAAAATTTAAACCAGGCTTTATTGGACTGGCAGTCGTTAACAGCACACATCACCCAGGGTCAGGTTTTAATCATTGTAATACAGGTAAATAATCAGTCTTTAATAAACTTGGCCTAAATTAGCCAGGAGTGACAATAAAAGTCTGCAAAAGAAAACATACATAGTTGGAATATTGAGTTTATTGAGAGTTTGGGTTGTTTTTTTGGTTTTGTTTTTGGTTTTTTTGCTTTTTAAACACAGCTGTAGTGTTTTGAAAGTCAGATTTACTTTGACCCAATTGAGCCACCATGGTTAGATTTACTTTAGGGCATCTGACAGTTGCTAATTATGGTTCTGTGTAGGATTAGGTTGATTTTGAAACATCAAATTACAACCTGAACAGCTTAAGATCAAAGAGAATGTGACCTTCAAATACCAGTTGAACAGCCTAGTCTGGATTTCAAGTAGCAAAAGCCAGCTCTGCTTCAGGGTGAAGTCATCAGGGACAGATGAGATATTGGGAATGAATTCCTCCCCGTGAGGGTGGGGAGGCCCTGGCACAGGCTGCCCAGAGAAGCTCTGGCTGCCCCATCCCTGGAAGTGTCCAAGGCCAGGTTGGATGGGGCTTGGAGCACCCTGGGACAGTGGAAGGTGTCCCTGCTCATGGCAGGGAGTGGAACTGGATGTTCTTTAAGGTCTCTTCCAACCCAAACTGTTCTGTGATTCCATGATAATCAATTCCCACAGAGGTGTGGTCAGTGCTGTGGTCAGTGGGATCCCCACGGTCGGGTGCTCCTCTCTCCATCTCTGCTTGGACAGTCTGTTAAACCCTACAAAGACCAACAGGAAATCATGAACATCACCACAACCCCCCTGCACTGCTCCCCACCACACCACTTTGTTACCAAATGACCCTGCTCACCCTCCAGGAGCCAGCACCATCAGCTGCCTCCAGTGCCCTGGGGATCCTCTCCATGGTTGGGCTGTCCCACCAGATACTGTGCAAAGACCCACTCTTGGATAACAGAGTCAGCTACCCCGGGTCCAGGAACACCCAAGCTCCTGTCATCCTTCACCAAGTTCATTTATTAACACTGAATAAAGGGCAAGAGACAGGGGTGGGGTGGGAGGAGGCAAACAGAGACTGAAGAGAGAGCCAGGAGACCTGGAGAGCAAAGAGGGAGAGGTGGAAGGGATGGGGAGAGGGCAGAGAGAGCAGACGTGGGGAGAGAGAGAGGGCAAAGAAGCACAAAGAGCAAACACAGCGAAGGCAAAGAGGCAGAGAGACAGCAGATGCAGCTGAGAAGGAGCACAGAGAGGGAGCAGACAGCAGGGACAAGAGAGGGATGGCAAGAACAGAGAGAGAACAGAGAGTGAGGACAGAGAGAAAGCACAGGCAGACATGAGAGGCACAGACTGGGAGCAGAGAGCAAGCAGAGAGCAAAGAGAGCAGAGACCAAGAGGGGGGACTGAGGCAGTAGAGAACAGAGAGGCAGCCACAGGGAGAAGGGAGGGATGAAGGGGAAAACAGAGCTAACACACACACACAGAAGGTGTGGAGGGAGATGAGAGGCTGAGAACATGCAGAGAGCAAAGAGAGTTCACAACACCCTGCTACCCACCTCTTCTCTCGAGGCAAGGGGAACCAGCTGCCCTCCTGCCCCAGAATCCCAATCTCTGCTCCTTCTACCCTGCATCCCAGCCCACCTCACGGCAAACC
Source organism: Ptilonorhynchus violaceus (assembly GCA_013397565.1). Classification (NCBI taxonomy): domain Eukaryota; kingdom Metazoa; phylum Chordata; class Aves; order Passeriformes; family Ptilonorhynchidae; genus Ptilonorhynchus; species Ptilonorhynchus violaceus. The sequence continues at coordinate 196,961 of VZRJ01001799.1, forward strand.
TGTCAGACCCACGCTCCAGCCCCAACCTGGGCCCTCAGCTCCGGTGTGCCCCTTCCTGGCACCCCAAAACTCCCTTCCCACCCCTCCCAGGGACTCTTTCCAGCCTTGGTGCCCTTCCAGCCCCGGCTGCCGCTCCCCATCCTCGCCCCCATCACACAGGACCACGGTGCTTACACCAAGGATTACAACACTTTTTATTCCCACGCAGCCGTTTCACAGAGTACAAACACAAGACAAGACACCAACACAGACAGCCCCCCCACACCCACCAGCACCCCCAGGCTGCTCCCCACTCTTCCACCGGGCACCCCAACGCTGCCCTGTGCCCGCAGACCCCAACCCTGCTCCGGCCCTCAAACAACTCTGCCGCGGCGCACCACGGACACGCGGCAGGGAATTCCATCCCTCCTTTCTCTGACCCTTGTTCCTGCCCACCAGAAAGCACCTTTTTCCAAGCGTTGGGACTGTTTTGTCACCACCACAGCACAATAACAAGACTTCCAGGCCCCTGTGGATGAGTTTGGCTCTCTGAACCACACCCCAACACCACCTCCGCTCCGGAGAGTCAGAGGGTGACACGGTCCCAAGGTGTCACAGATCCGGCGAGGACAATGCACTGCTCTGGCCGTGACCCATGCCCCAACACCTACCTCTGGTTGAGTCTGTGAGCTCGTAAGACCCTGATGGCAGCTCCCAAGGACTCTGTGGAGACCCACAGCTGTCATTGCAAGGGGACAGCCCGTGCTCCATCCTGTCCCATGCCACCAACAGCGCTGTGGGCCACCTAGAGCACACACTACAGGGGAAAACCCGGGGAAAAGCTGTAAAACCCCTCCTTGAGTTCACATCAAAGATGGAAAGCTGCAAAAAAAACCCCAAGCCACAGTCCCACACTGGCAAACATCCAGCTCTGCCTCGCCGTTGCCGCCGCTGCGCCGGCCGCGTGTCACCTCCACATGCGGGTCCGCCTCCCGTCGCCCTCCAGGTCACGTCCCTCGGCCTCCTCGCAGCGTGGCCGGGCTGGCAGCAGCGTGGCCACTGCGGGGGGGGCTGTCTCCTACCCTACAAAGACTCAGGCTGACGCGAGAACAGTTTTTGGCTGGGCGGCGGGGCCGCGCCTACGAGGCCGGGTGCCGCGGGGCTGAGCGCAGCCACAGCCACAGCTGGGCCGCCAGCAGGAGGGTCACTCGGGCACGGTGCTCCCCTGAAGAGCTGGAGGCTGCCAACACAACGAGAGCCACGTCAGCTGGGGCTCTGGCACACATGCAATGGGTGTCTCCCTCCCCTCGGTTCTCAGGGTGCTCCTCAAATCATCCCAGTCTGGTGCCCACCCAGGTGCCCAACCTTGTTGCTGGGCCCCTCACACTCTGCCCATGGCATCTGCTTTACCCTGAACCATGCTATAGACCCTTGCAACGGCCTGCCAGCTCTTCAGAACCAGCAGTGGCCTCGCAGCCCTCAGGTGCTGGGAACAGCACTCATCTGGCTCCCTGCCCTCCTGTCTGCAACACACTGTGTGTCCCAGCCACCTTCCCCACGCTGCTCGCCTCCCCAGCCCCTCGGTTTGGGGGTGGAAGTCCCCTGCCACGCCCACCCCGACCCCGGTACTTGCCCCTGCAGCTCTTGCCGTCCCCTTGCAGTGTCCCTGTCACACAGCTGCACAAAGGTCCGTCCGCCCGGCTCGTGCAGATCTGCTCACAGCCCCCGTTGTCCTCGCACCAGTCTGACCCTGGGCACAAACAGCAAAGGGGGACACCTGAGCCGTGCTCCCAGACCCCAAGCCCCTGAGACTGGGATGGCAGACAAAGCCCCCTCAGCCTTCCCTGAGGCTTCACTTACGCTTCCTCCTGATAGGCCCCACGGAGAGAATCTGCTCCTTGGACTCCTCGGCGAAGGCGCTGGCCATCCTCGTGTGCTGAGGGCAGTTCTGTTTGGGGATAAATGCCACCTCTGTCACCCTCAGCCTCTGCCCAGGCCCTCTCTGTGTCCCTCCAGCTGTCCCAGATCTCAAATTGACCCTGCAGCCAGGCTCAGGGAGTACAGGTCCCAAGGTGACCTGTCTGTGACAGAGTCTCTCCGCCCAGTGCCTAGAGGGACACCCAACCCTCTCATCTCATCCCTAGGGCTTCATCTCTGGTCAGCTCTCCAATGCCACATCAACAGGGCTCATTGCACTGTGGAACAGCCCTTCAAATCAAGCGCCCCACCCCTCTGCACTCACAATTTTGCAGGAGTATTTCTCGGAGTCGCAGAGGGACACGGCGCAGTGCAGGTGAACCTCGTCGTAGTCCCCAATGAACTTGAAGACGGTGACGTGGAAGCGACACGTCAGTGACACCCCGTTCTCCTCTATGCCAATGGTGTTGTCCTTCATGTTTTGGCACCTGTGCAAAGCACTGATGCTCAGCACAACCCTCCTGTGACTGGGGCTCTCCCTCGAGGGGTCCCTGTCCCCATAAGGCCCCTCACTCTTAGGTCACACAGTGGCGTGCTTAGATCCTGGCACGGCTTGTCTGGACAAGGGTGTCATGCCCTGCCTCTGTAACCTCTGTCTGGCATTTCCAGCTTGTACTCCCACTTCCCAAAATGCCTGTGCTCTAATCCATATCCCCCTGTTTCCTATGGACAGGTGTTGTCCTCAGCATCGTCGACAGAGGAAGGTGCTTCTCTCTGTATCTGGTACTTTGTCACATGCAGGGCTTCTGGCTATGTCTACACTAAACAAAGTAACTCCTGCACTAACAACACTGCTCCTCACCCTTTCCAGATTTTGATCAACCATCTCACTGGCCAAAAGCTCCCTGCTCCAAGTGATGCCACTACCCTTTGGAGCACTAACAGACATCATGAAAACCAACAGGGCTCTCACCCTCCCTCGATGATGAAGTAGCGCAGTTTGTCGTTGCTGTCCCGCGAGGGGGTCGCGTAGCACTTGTTCAGCATCAGGATCAAGTGGTTGGAGTCGGCCCCCACCACAAAGACTCCCACGTAGAGCACGTCCCGGGTGGTGAGCACCACCTCGCCCTGCCGGTACGGGTGCTTGTAGGACGAGTTCTTGTACAGGGCCATCTTGGTGGTGAAGCTCCCTTCCTGCGTCGGCACCGTCAGGTTGATCACGCTGACGATGACAAAAAAATACTGGCTCAGATGGAGGAAAGGCTTTGAATCCCCAAACTGCTGCCTTGCTCAGAACCCCTGCTGTCTATGCAACAGGCCCTGGCTCCTACCTGAGCATGGGCCGCACAACTGAGTCCAGGGAGATCTTGATGTCCAGCTCGTAGGCACAGGAAAACTCCACGTTGATGGTCCTGTCCCGGGTGATGATGTTGCCCGTGTTGTTGGCACTCTCAATCCACACTGTGTTTTTGTACACGATGTGTGTGCTGTTGGACTGCAGAAGGAACACAGGGCACTGCTTAATTCCAGCTGTCTCTGCTTCCCTGCTCCTAATGAACACCTCTGAATGAGCCATGTGACAACAAGGACTCCACTGCCCCTCCACCTCTGGCCAGAAAGGGTATGGAATGGTGGGACTAGGAACTGCTAGGGCAGCATCCTTACTCTACAAAACCTTCCTCTGTTCTTCTTGACCCCCAGCCCATTAAAGCACCTTCCAAGCACTGTTTGCACTGACCTGTCCCAACCCTGGCATTGAGCTGGGCTGCAGCAGAGGACTGTCCCACGCTCCCAGCCCTGTGTGCCCTGTGTCCCAGCTCACCTGCACCAGGTTGCCACAGTTGCCTTTGGTGTTGTTGATCTGGAAGGAGATGAAGTCCTCCCCTTCGATGCCGGGGCAGTGGCGGTCGTTGACCCGCACGCCCTCGCGCTCAAAGCCCAGCTGGAACAGTTTGCACTTGGAAATGGACACTTCCATCTGGGCAGCCTTGCAGGTCACCTCCGCATCGATGATGTCGTGGGTGGCTAGAGGAGATCAGACAACTTCAGGTCACCACAAATGGCCCAGAAATGGGCTACGATCGTCTCCTGTGGTGTGTCCTGCCCATTCTACATCCCTGCTGCTCAAAGTGCTGCTAAGCCAGAGATTCCCATAATATGCACCCCAGAAAAGCTGCTCCCTGCTCCCTGCTCCCATCCTGGACTGTGCACAGTCAGGAAAACCTGTCTTGGCAGAGGTCACAGCCCTCGGCACGGCCCTTCCTAAAGCCCCCGCGGCACGATGGCCCAGCGGGGAGCTCGGCACTGACCCCACAGCCAGGAGCAGAGGACTCACTGTTCCCATAGGGCCAGGGGCAGGGGACTCACTGTTCCCATAGGGCGGGGGCTCGATGCAGCCGCACAGCTCCCCGCCGTTGTCCAGCTCGCAGGTGCGGTTGGGGCAGTCGGCGCCCACGCAGGGATCTTCCACCACTCCTGCTAAACAGCACAAGACACAGCACAAACACAACCTTTACCCTCGGGACACAGGGCAGCCACCTCCAGCCACTCTCCCCCAGCAGGACATGGCTCCCCTCGACCCGAGCAGCCCCTGGTTCTCTTACAGCAATTCTCCTTCTCGATCCACTCGGTGCCCAGGATGCCGAAGGTCCGGCAGGCCTCTCCGTAGGCAGCCAGCGAGCCGCACAGCTGGACCTTCTTGTGGTTGTAGCAGCCGTCCAGAAAGCAGGACTCGTAAAAGGGCAGCGGGTCCAGGAGGCCGTAGCAGGGCTGGAAGAAGCCCTTCATGTCTGTCAGCTTCAGGCAGTAGCTGTCACTCTGCAGCTCCTGGATCTGGACGTTGTCGCAGGAAGCGGCGTACTGCGAGTACTGCAGCTCGTTGCAGCTGTGGGCACCGGACACGTCGTGGGGGGTCACGTCATGGCCAGCCCTGCTCCCATTCCCGCTCCCACCCGGTGGGAAGGGGCTGTCTGACCACTCACCTCTTCTGCATGCCGTTGGTCTTCCAGCTCTGGGCCAGCACCACGCTGCTGACGGCCGGCTTGCCCCGCAGCGTGGCGTAGTCGTCGGAGCGGTCGCCGTTGAAGTTGCCACAGAGGCCGCACACCTTGTTCTGCAGCCGCTCCCCGATGGTGATTTTGATGACGTTGAAGCCGTTGTAGCGGATCTGGATGTCGGGGCTGGAGTCGATGACCAGGAAGCCCTCCTGGCTGAAGATCTTGGTGGACAGCCCCGTGACGAAGGGGATGCTCACGTGGCTTCCGTTCACCTGGCAGGAGAGAAGGACACGGAGCTGACGGCCCTCCCACATCCTCTGCCTACGGATGTGAGTGCGAGCCACTCGTAAATGATTCCACGCCTGCTTCCCGCTATCCCAGCTGTGGAAAAACATCAACAGTCATCTGGGGCCCTTGTGGAGCCTGGATTACCATCCAGTATCCCCTCCCCCAACCCACTCCACAAGGGCCGGACACCCCTGGCGAGGCCTCACCTTGACGGTGTTCCTGTCGCTGATGAGGATCTGCTCCTCGTTGATGTAGAAGTACACGGGGGAGATGACGGTGAGGTTGGGCGAGGACCACTTGTCGAAGTTGATGATGAGCTGGAAGGAGAAGTCGGGCAGCTTCTGGCAGATGGTGGAGAGGACGAAGGCGCAGTTGGCGGGGAAGCGCAGGAAGGCGCCGTCGAAGGTGCGGAAGACGCCGCCGCCGGCCGCCAGGCAGAAGGAGCTGCGGGTGCTGAAGCAGCCACGGACGCCGTTGCGCAGGGCGCACTCCTCGTCCGACTTGCAGTGCCGGGGGTCGCATTGGATCAGGTTGCGCCGGAAGCAGCGGCACCGCCGCGTGCAGTCCCCGTTCCAGAAGAGCTGCTTGGGCTGAAAGGGGCACCCGTCACCGCCTGTCCCATCGTCCGCTGAGGGTGTCTGGGATGAGGTTGGTGCCCCTCTGCCACACGACAAGCAAGAGCAGGCAGCGAGGGCGGAGGAAAAGGTGCAAAGAACACGCTGGCAGCTTGCATCTACCTTGCAGCACCTCTGCTACCCACACGCACAAAGCAACACGTTTGCACTGCCACCACAACCTCCCTCACCTCTTGTACACACACAAAATGTCTCCTTGGCCTCTTTCTTGCACCCTGCCAGCCACCAACCCACCTGCAAGGAACCCCATATGACTGTACCCCAATATTGGCTCCTTATGGAGTGAAGACACCTTACACAGAACAGTTTCACTGGCACAAAATACAACCCACTATAACATGAGCAACGCTCTCTGTGCTGTGTAGCACAGCACTCTGCTACATCAGACTCCTGAGTGACAGCCAGTAGCTACGAAAAAGCAAATTGCATGTGAAATACCATGTGTGGAATACCTAGAACAACATGATCATACAGTAATGGACTTTGGCACTCATCAAAGACAGTCTTTGCAGTCACCATCCTCTCATCCATCCTGCCTGTGCAGGTCACCTTCACCCAACAACTGCATGGCGATTTTTTTGGATAGAAAGACTCCCTGTGCAGCACACCATGGAAGGACATCCCTTTCCTCTCTCCCCCTGCTACCAGCCCAGCCTGACCGTCATCCCTGCTCAGACTGTGCCTGGGAATATCACCCAGAGGGTGGGAGCAAGCCCCGGGAGCCACGCACCTCGTAGTACTTGCCGTCGGAGTAGCAGCCGCAGTTGTGGGGCAGGATGCAGCTCTTGCCGTTGAGGACGTAGCCGGGGTCGCACTGGCAGCCCTCCACGCAGTAGTGGCTGCAGTCGCTCTTGAGCCGGATGGCGGCACAGCGGGGCTGGCACAGGGACACGCAGCTCTCGTAGTGGCTGTTGGGGGGACAGCTGACAGCTGACCAGGGGACAGAACACACACAGATGAGCCCCACGGACAAAACCAACCTGGCTCCCCACCAGAGACCAACTTGGGCCTGTCGCTGGTCAGTGGCCTCACCACTCTGTGAGAGCAGGGCCCCTGAGCCATGAGCTTGCTTGTTAGAAGGGAAAAACAACACAAATTTAATTTTCAGTCTTGTTAGCGAAGACAATTACTTCCCATCTGATTTGCCAGACAGATTGGCTGCCAGGGAGGCATGCGGTGCCCATCCCCAGGAGCCTGATTGAACAGCACATCGTCATCTTATTGACAAGAGGCTGCAGCTTCATTAGAGCAAACACACACTCCTAGCTTTGAGGCTGACTAATATAATCCCTGTTTAACAGTCAGGGGATGGCTGATGCCTTCTGAGCTTGAGGCTTCCCCTTTTCCATCCTTGCTCCTGCTGTACCCCATGCAGTTTAGACCAACTCCAAGAGAATAAAGCGTCCCAGACTTCCCCCACCTCACCCAGCAACCATGGGAGGGATCAGCTGCTGGGCCATCGGCCTCCCCCTCCCTGGCACCCCAGGAAAAGAAGGGCCTGGGGGCAGGGTGGCACTTACAGCACGAGGTGAAGTTCCTCCAGCCAGTGATGGCAATGCCCTGGGTCTGGCACGTGCTGGCGTAGTTCTGCAGCCAGCTGCAGGCTGTCTGCATGGCCCCCCCATCCACGCACGTGTCGAAGAGGCAGTTCTTGTAGAAGAAGCCGGGGTTGATCTTGCTGTGGCACTTGGCAAAGACACCGCTCTGGCTGGGGATGAGGCTGCAGAGCTGCTGGGGCTTCCAGAAGCCTTCCACCTTGCCGCAGGCCGGGCAGCGGTCGCCGCAGCCCACGCGGCAGAAGGCGTCCCTCTTGGCCCAGCTCTGCACGAAGTCCGCGATGCTGGTGGCCGGTGTCCCCCCCGCGGCCACCAGGTCGTCCTCGGGGTCACCGTTGTAGCGGCCGCAGAGGCCGTAGGTGAGGTTCTGGAAGCCCCGTGGGATGGTGACGGACAGGAAGGTCTTCCAGTCGTACACCACCTTCAGCCCGAAGTCAGTCTCGACCACGATGTGGAAACCGAAGGCAAAGATGTTCACTTTGCCCTGACCCAGCTTCAGGGGCAGGTAGAGACGCTCGTCGTTGATCTGCAGGGAAGGGAAGAAGGCACACTGTGAGAGGGAATGGTGATGGGAGCTTCCCAGAAGGACACAAAGGAAGGTGGCTCAACATTCCCTCAGCAAAGTCTCTGCCAACCTCGCCTCTACACCCAGAACAAGGCAGCCTAAACAAAAACCCCCTCCAAAAGCTGTGCCTGGCAGCACCCTAGGGACAAACCCAAGCATGACCTTCCTAATCCCCAGAAAACCTTGCAAGCCATATATAGGGAATTGCTCTGCAGTTTGGGAGTGACACAGGCAGAGATAACCACGGCCCTCACGGCCCTGCACTCACCATCACAGTGTATTTGTAGGCACGGTGGATGACGATGTTGTAGTTGAAGACCTCCACCTCGACCTGTTTCACCCACAGGGCCAGGGAGGTGTCCCGATCCTCGTTCTTGGCCGTGACAGTGAACGCCGGGAACGTGTCCGAGCGCTCCACCCTGGGCCGGGAGATGGTGGTGCACAGCACCAGCTCGCAGCTGCTCTGGAAGTCGAAGGAGAAGCCATCAAAAGTGAGGTAGTGGCCGTAGCCCGAGATGATGCAGGAGGCGTCGGTGCGGACGTGGCAGTAGTAGAGGCCGTTCTCCTCCAGGCAGTACTCGTCGTCCTTGCAGGACACGTTCTCGCAGTACACGCTGTTGTCAGAGCCGTTGCAGTAGCACAGGAAGTGGCAGGAGATGTCCATCCAGAAGGTCTGGTTGGTGGCCAGCTGCCGGCCCTCGAAGTTGCAGCCGCACTCCCCGCGGGGGATGCAGCGGGTGCCGCGCAGGGCGAAGCCCTCGTCGCACTGGCAGCCCTCGGAGCAGCTGTCCCTGCACACGGGGCCCGAGGCCAGGCTCTCGCAGGTCTCCACGCAGCTCATGCACTCCTCGAAGTGGCTGTTCTCGGGGCAGGAGAGGGCTGCAGGGTTGGCAAACATGGAGCGTGAGTCCCCAGCTCCCACAGCACGGGGTGAGGGACAGGCAAAAAGGGGGTGGTGGCTGATTCAGGGAGAAAAGGCATGAGGGAAGACAGTGCCAGCATCTTGTGGCTCATCCCATTCCCTTTGCAACTCCATCACCCACTTCACATCACAGCCCTGTCCTGCCACATACCAAATGCCACCTCCTCCTGTTATTTGGGACAGGGATCCCAAACAGGCGCCTCCCTGAAACCGCCAAGGCAGAGACAAGCGCTGCCTTCCCACCATGTACTTCCACACCGAGGATTTTTCACATTTGCTTCTGAATTATGAATGTTCTCCCATCAACGGCAAGTTTACAGCGGCAGCTAAAAACCAGTGTTATTCAAATTATCCTCTCGTGGTGGCGTTCGGCACCACTAGACACCATCTGCGGCTCCGGAACGCTCCTACACTGCTCCATAAAACTTCTGCTGCCTCCTGAAATGCCACCCTGAAACCGCTTCCCGGGGAAATCTGTCTCTGCTGGCACCAGAAACGACCGCCTGCAATTCCAGCATCCCGAATGGAAGGCTGCTCCGCCTCTGCACGCCCACAAATCCCCAACAGAACGACTCTGCCGGGGTCTGGTGGGTTCCAAACCCCCTTCTCCCCACCCTGAGTGATGAAAAGCTTTGGGGGACTCACGGCAGAAGCTGTGGCTCCTCCACTGGCCGATGTCCACGTCGGCGTTCTTGCAGGCGCTGGCGTAGCGTGCCACCGAGTCGCACAGCTCCGACACGTTGCCCCCGCTCTGGCACAGGCGGAAGAGGCATGTCCTGTAGTAGGCCGAGACGTTGACCACGCTGTGGCACTCCAGGAAGGAGCTGTTGGTGGGGTCGTTGATGATGCCGCAGCTGGAGCGGCTCCTGTAGGACTTGAGCAGCTCCGAGTCGTTGTTGCAAGCCATGAGGAGGTCCCCGCACTCCCCGTTGCAGATCTCGTCGAAGGTGGTCCAGCTCTCCAGGAAGAGCTCCAGGTTGTCCGTGAACTTGCCCTTGGGCAGGCAGAACTCGTCGCTGGCATTGCCGTTGAAGAGGCCGCAGAGGCCGCCGGTGCAGTTGAAGTAGGAGGTGGACAGGCGGATCTCCAGGAGGCCGGAGTTGTAGTAGCTGACGGCCAGGAGCCCCTCGGACTCCATCACGGTGCCGTTGTCACTCCGGTAGATTTCCAGGCGGCCAGAGGGGTGGAAATAGGGCAGCTTCACGTCATTACCGTTCACCTACAAGGAGCAAGATCGAGAGGCTTCAGGGAGGGTGGCGTGGCTTTGCCCAACCACACCGTGCTGAGTGTGTTAAACACTTCCTCACCCAAATCCACCCTCCAGGATCCAGAGCCTCCTCTGAGCGAGGGCTACAACTTTATTTTTGGTTTTGCCTCACAGAGCATGTTTTTCCAGGGAAAAAACGTTGCAGGAGAAGGAGGAGGCAGGAAAGCCTCCAGAACTGACTCAGCAAACGGGAATAGTGGTGCTGTGGCAAGAATTTCACAGGCACCTAAAGGGCCTCCACACAATGATGGTTGACACAAGCTTCCTTCAAGTGCCAGTGCAGTGTCCCGTCCACAGCCACAGACCCACGAGCCCTTCTCCACTGGATCTCACCACAAGCCAGCACCTCCCACCCTGGCCCTGGGCAGCACCTTTACCTTAATGTCCGACAGCCTGGTGCCTCCAATCTTCACCTCCTGGCCGGCTGCCTGGACCCGCACCACGCGCGGCCCGCTGGGAGCCGAGCCGGCCTTCTTCTGGCTGATGTCCACTTCGATGAAGTCCGGCCTCTCTGGGCAGGTTTTGAGCAGCGTGTAGGACTGTTCCAGCGGGTAGGGGAAGGCGATGCCATCGAAGGTCTGCAGCACCTCGTCCTGCCCCACCAAACACACGGTCTCCCGCTGTGGGTAGCACCCCCGGTAGCCGTCCTCGATGGTGCAGATCTCTCCCTCGGGGCAGGTGGTGTTGGAGCACGTGGCCTCCCCGCCGGCCTCGCAGTGGCACAGCACGGTGCAGTCTGGGGATGCCCAGAAGGACTCGCCGATGCTGTAGTAGCGGCCGTTCACGTCACAGCCGCAGCCCTGGACGGGGACGCAGCGGCCGGCGCTGAGCACGTGGCCCTCGTGGCACTCGCAGCCCTCGGCGCAGGGGGAGGTGCAGGCCAGCGGGGCAGTGAGGTCCGAGCAGGTGGCGGGGCAGCTGCTGGCACACACCGAGTACTGGCTGAGCTCCGGGCACTGCACGGCCGCCGCTGTGGGGGCACAGGAGAGGCAAACAGAAGGACCAGGTTACGGCACAGTTCGGGGTCAATGACCGCCTTCTTGCTGACCACAGCAGAGACAACACAGAGTGACCCGTGAGCCCTGCTCCATGGTAGGACTGACCCCTCCATTTACCCCCCAGGGCCTCCCTGGGCATCTCCAAAAGAGCCCCAGAGCCATGGAACTGCCCGCAGCTATTTAAGGCTGCAAGGAGGGTGTGCTGACCAACCACTCCCCATTCCAGTCCAGCCTCCACCTCTCATCAAGGCAGGTGATGGTCTCCAGAGCAGCGTGGAGCTCCCACCCCATGCCTGACTTGTGCCACACTTTTGCTCCAGCAAGAGCATGATGCCATGGAGAGCAGGGACCAATCTGTTCTCTTCCAACTCCCTTCCCTTCAGCCAACTCCCTCCCTCGGATTCCTTCCCCCTCCTGTCACGCACTCCTGGGTGCACACGCAAACCCCTGGGATTGCTCCCCTCCTCCCAGACACTCACCGCATCCCGTCTGGCTGCGCCACTCCCCCACCGCGACGCCCAGGGCCTGGCACACGGCGGCGTACGCCTGGATGGCCTGGCACAGCCCGGTGCCGTTGTCCCTGGCGCTGCAGAGGTCGTAGACGCAGCTGTGGACGAAGGCAGTGGGGTCCACGACGGAGCCGCACTCCCAGAGGGGCCCGCCGCTCTTGTTGATGAAGCCGCAGTAGTCGGGGGTGAAGTACAGCGCCTCGCTGGCGGCGTCGCAGAGGCTGCAGTTCTCCAGGCAGCCCGTGGAGCACCTCCGCTCGGGGTGGGGCACCTGCCAGCTCTCGCCCAGCTCCGGCACGGACGCGGCCAGCCTCCCGTCCGAGCGCAGGACGTCGTCCTCGGGGTCCTTGTTGTAGTTCCCGCACAGCCCGCACGTGGCGTTGATGTAGGAGCCTGGCACGGACACGGAGGCGTAGTGCTGCCCGTCGTAGGTCACCAGCAGGCCGAAGTCAGTCTCCAGGGCGGTGGACAGGCCGCTTTGGTAGACTTTGATTGCGCCCAGTTCCAGGGAGATGGGCAGGGACACCACCAGGTCGTCCACCTGCGGGGACAACACCTGGCGGCTGAGCCAGCGCGTGGAATGGCAGAGCCCTCGTGCTGGGACACAGACAGAACAGCCCTGTTGTGGGGCGTGCACACAGGGACAGCCATTGGTACACCCGTGCCCATTCCCCAGGACACATGAGGCCCACAAGTGCCATCCCACGCTCTCCAGGCTGCCGTCGTGGTCCCACTGCCGCCTCGGAGGACCCGACCCGGCAAGTTCTCCCCTCCCAGCAGAGCTCTTACCTTTGCCTTCCCAAAGCCGCCCTTGGGGAGAACGATCTTGTGTGAGTAGACCTCCACAAAAATATCCCTCAGCCAGGAGACGGAGGAGCCGCCTCGGTTCTCATTCTTGGCCTCCACGTTGAAGTAGGGCAGCTGGGAGCCTGGCCAGCACTGCCTGGCGAGGAGGTAGGAGCAGGAACCCTGGAAGTGAAAGAGGAAGCCGTCGAAGGTGTGGTAATGTGGATCTCCGAACACCACGCAGGTGCTGCTCTCCACCGGCACGCACTGGAAGAATTTGCTCTTCGTCTCACACGCCTCGAAGGGGCCACAAGCCATGTCCTGGCACAGGATCTCATTGTTGAAGTCCAGGCAGCGGCACTTGGTGGTGCAGTTGGCGTTGTCCCAAAAGATCTCCCCTTGACGGAGAAACTGTCCTAGAAAGACAGAAAGGGAAAAACCCACGCTACATCACTTCTTGAAACAGAAACGCGCTCTGACTGCACCCTCGGGGGGGCCTGCTGGTCCTGTGATGGAGACCACCACCACCGTGTCCTGCTGCTGGGCTTCTCAGCTGCTTCTTCCTGCAAACTCCCAGCAAGAGCCACTCAGCAAATCCCAAGCTTCGATTTCAATGCATGGTGCATTCTCTTCGAGTCCTACCCGTGCCACAAGTTTCCAGAATGTTGCAAGTGCTGTCACAAATCCAGCTACAACATGCTGGCTGGAAAACTTGAAGGCTATTCCATGCGTTTTGGACACCCACCACTCCCGTTCTGCTCCAGTATTGCAGGGCACAAGAGGCATTTGTGCTATTTTCCCAAAGGAAAAGCCCCGTTTGGAGGCCGTTTCCAGCACTGTTGCTGCACTCGCATTGTCCTTCCGCTTTGTTGCCACTTCCATGATTCCCCTGCTCACACAACTCTGTCATCACCAGCCTCAGGAGCAATTTACTCCCATTCAGAAGGAGCTCGTAGTAGTTACGAAAGCAAAGAGCTGTTGATAAGTAACTTCCACACCACACACCAGCCCCAAGGGGAGCGCTGAGTGAAGGCACAGCCACAGGCTGAGCAGACGCGTTACACCATCAGGGAGGGAGCAGGCTGGGCTGGTGAGAGACAGGAGAGGCAGGGAGAAGGCTGGAGAACAAGGGTGGCAAGTCCCCGTGAGAGCTTCTCTCTCTCCTCCATCTGGCCATCTTTCACACTCCTCCGGCGCGTGGCTCCCGCCGTGCACTGCCTGAATTTACCTCTCCTAAACTTTTTGTTCTCTTCCCTGCCTCCTACAAAAAAAAAATAATGCTATTTTCTGCTTCCCCACAACAAATGTCTCCTCTTAGCAAGGCCCACGCTCCAACCATCCTGGTGTGGGGAATTTGGGAAAGGGGTGTCACTGGGATCCAACGCCTCGTGCTGCGTCTCCTCTCGGAGGGGGCAATCACCGTGAAATTTAAATCCAGTGGCGGGATCTACTCGCGCTCCTCTCGCCACCTGCAAAGCTGAGTTCGGTTTCCAGCCTCTCTGCAAAGTCCAGCCTTTCTTCCTGGGCTCAGCAGCTGGAAGTGGATGGAGAAGCTGGACCCAAAACTCCGCTGGAGCTGCCAGAGCCTTGGAGTCTCGTGGACTTTCTTCAATACAGTCCTAAACTAGGACATAAAGAAGTCACATGTCTCCGGTGTCTGTCAGCAAATGACAATCTTCTCTTGCTGGAAAGACTCCTGGAGCACAGTGGACGCTCCTGACAGTTTTATTTGTCAAATGGAAATGCAATAATCTTTCTGCAGCAGAGTCCCTGTGCAGTCACTGTGTGCATCGATTAATCCCTTTATGGCCCCACGCTGTCAGACTCTGTAACTGGTGCAGAGACATGGCATTTGTCCTGCCTGGAAAACCTGCTATTCCTCCTGCAGAAACAAGGGAAATGGGATCAGCTTCTCTAATTTGGGGGCAGGAGGAAATTGCTGTCTCCAGGTCTTTCCTGGTGCCACTAATTATCGCAGGAACTCGGAGATGTGCGCGGATTGAGCCCACTCTTGTTTCTGTCCCTGCAGCAGCAGCTCATGGGGATGCCTTGGCAAAAACACAGATCATGCAGCAGCCCAACAGCATCACCTTTTGCTACACTGCACCCCAAAATTTGGGAACAAGCAACGCCATCTCTCCCTTACCTCTCAGGCTGCAGCCGTTGGCCGGGTCTATTTCTTTGCCATCTATTTTGAAAGCCCAGCGCCCAGGGACATTTACGTTGGTTGTTTCTTCAATATTGACAATGTCTGGGGTTCTGGAGCCTGGGATGCTGAAAAAGTTGGTGAGATTTCCACCATTGAAGCCAGCCTAAACCAGAGAGAGAGCAAATTCATCATCTTGGCAACAAGAGAGCGATGCTGCGATTCCTCATTTCTCTGTCGCCTCCTGAGAGCATCTTTTTTAGTTTTAACATCTCTTTTCAGAGATTTCTGTATTCAGGTAGTCAAAATTTCCGTTTTCAGGCAGTTTGGATGTGAGTGAAAAGCTAAATAGGCACTACAAGCAGAAGGGATGTATATTCACAGATTTATGTTTGTGTACATACACGTGTCTGTGTGTACATAGAGATCTAAGGATATATGAATTGAGTGGCCAAGATAAAGTGAGGAAGAAATGTAGGGAGACTCCCCTTATGCAGGAATGTGCCCCTTCTCAGCAGATGGACTGGCTGTGGCACTGCTGCCACCACCAAATTTTGGAGTGCTCATCCCACTGTGCCCAGCAGCTGAGTGCAAGGCCAGTTCTGGGGATGCTGAGGGACTCAGTGGCCTGAGCAAGCACGGACACATTGGGAAAGCCATAGGCAGTCATCCAAGAACTCAGCAGAGATTGGAATATGGGAGCAAGAGCCTCACCTGTGCCATCACCCCACCGAGACCAGTGAGGGGGTCCCCTCCGCTGGCTGTCCCCGTGGTCCAGCTGATCTCGTGGTAGTTAAATAAGGCAAAGGATGAGACCCCATCTGTGATCAGGACAGCCTGGAAAGTGTTCACCTGTTGGAAACCACGGGCACATTCACAAGGTGATACTGCTTTTCTCCTGCTGCTTGCCTGCCCTTCTGCCACGTTCATCTCTGGCCTGGGTGAGCCTCACAGTGCAGAGCAGAAGTGGAATGAGAGCCCAAATACGCTTCTTCTCGCAGCCACAACTCCAGCAGCTCCCATTCCTGCCCCTTTCTCCATCTGGGAGCACGACAGGACCATTTCTGATCCAAGGGAACACCAATAGATGGCAGCATGAGAATAAGCTCACGGGGAAGAAGCAGCGGGCAGGATTTGGGTGGCTGTGATCTGTTATCTCCCGTTACCCTATCTTAGCTTTATTCCTGCATTATCTTTCCCAGTGCCCTTCCACATTCATACCCTACAATGCTGCTAGGGGTGGATTACATCCAAGCCAGCCATGTAAACCCTGCACTTCGCTGGCTGCCAAATCCCCTCCCCACCTGCTAAATCTGCTGCTCATGTTCTTCCTCTCACTTGAAATGACTCTGCATTTCCAGCCCCCCAAACTCCAGGCACATTCCAGCCGGGCTCCAGGTGGGAAGAGCCCGTTTTGCAAGGGCAGCATAGCCCCCATCTTCCCTTTTAGGGCTGTGCAGAAAGACAGAAGCAGCTCCTTCCCTTGAGATGTGCCCTCTATCCATACAGATCCAGCAGCAGAGCTCATCACTGGGAACTGAGTCAATCACTTCTCTCACCTTTCTGCATTTTCCTGTCCTCCCCATTCCTGCCATGATAACTGCTCCTCCTGCCTCTGAGCAAGCAGGATTTTAGCTGTCTCTCCTTTAATTATTCAAGAGCAACACTTCGAGCCTGGTGACCTGGGCACTGCACACCGGGAAGGAAACCACAGCCACAGAAACAGTCACCAGGCGATTGGGAAAGCCCAGGGACCGAACCACCTCCCACTGGGAAGCACCTGCCAGGAGCCCTGAGCACTGCAAGCAGTTGATGTGTGCTGCTGGAGGAAGGGGAGGGCTGGGGGTCGCTTTGCACCACGTTACATCCCCTTGGAGCAAACCCACTGGCTCTGAGGGTGCCTCAGGGCTGCAGAGGGGAGCCCAGGGCTGCTTGCACAGCACAAAGGATGTCACTTCCAAGGCACATCAGGCCCCTGCCAGGAGACATCTCAAACACGGAGGCGAAGCAGCTCTGGGAGCTGTCAGGAGAGAGAGAGAGAGAGGTGTGGGCAGAGCTCCTCACAGCAGCTGCAAATGGCACAGTTCACACCAGGGCAAGCAGGGGAGAGAGCCACAGCAGAGCCATTTCCACTCCTGCATCCTTTCCCTGGGATTCTGCATCCTACTCCTGTTTTCCTCTTGCTTTCCACTTGCTCGCTTTTGCCGTGCTGGGAGATCACGAACACCTCACACATAAAGGCAGCGTCCCTCTGAGAGTGCAACAGCAGCTTTTCCACGCAGCAACAAACCCTGCTCTGCTCGGGAGCCTCTTGGAGGGTGGCTGGAGGTGACTCTTAACACCTGGCTCTCCTCATGAGGAACACTTCCACCAGCCCCTAAAATTCCTCTCTTTGGAGCTGCTGGCCGTGGAGCACCCCCTCTGTCCAGGCAGGCCCTCAGAAACTGAACCCGTTTGCTCAGGTGACGCCTCCAGGCAGCGACTGCAGCGTCCCCGAGGCCACATTCCCAAAACTGTTCTCTGCAGCTTTTCTGCATTGCGATGAAATTCCTGCTTAAGTTGCACCGTGCTATTCCTTGTGCCAGCCCGGAGCCCTGGCTGCTGTCGAGCAGGAAGGCTGCTCTCTAACAAAATAAATTGCATTGTGTTGCAAATGTAATTCTTCAGGCAATACACGAATCTCTATATTGCTCGCTGTCTGCAAATATATATATATATGTGGGGGGTTTTTCTGCAAGTGCTGCCAGGACTGGCAAAAAGTATGCATTAAATCTCAGGCTTCTCTAACAAATGGGAAAGAGCTGAACTGTTCATCAGAGCCAACTCCTCGAGACAGAAGAAGCTGGGTTTTGGCACTCACTGCACAGAGGCTAATCCTGAACAATCCAGACAATAGCTGGGATTCCTCACTTGCTAAGTGTTCAAGACTGGGTTGGATGAGGCTTGGAGCAAATTGGGATAGTGGAAGGTATCCATGGCAGGGGGTGGAATGAGATGATCTTTAAGGTTCCTTCCAACCCAAACCATTCTATCTGCACCCCAAGCTCCAGCACAGGCCCTGCCAGCAGTCCAGCACAGGCCTCCCGACACCAGCTGCAGTCACAGCTCACAAATCCACCAGATATCTGAAAGCTGTCCATGCCCTGAAAAACATCCCACTGCCATCCCCATCCTCTGAGACACAGCTCACATTCATGGCAATGTGACATGGCCAAGTCGTTGGTGTGACTCTGATCAGTGTGATCAGTCGCTCATACAGGCAGGGAGTCATCAAAAATATCTGCATTTGTAGGCAAGAAGAAATAAGTGCATTATGATCAAGCCAGCTGGTGTCAGAGCCTCGTTTAGAGCCACTGCCTACAAACTCCGAGGGGGAGATGCTTTCCCTGGAGATCTTAAAACAGGGAATGAGGCTCGTACAGGCTCCCAGGGGAGAGAACGAGAGGACTGTGGTGCTCCTCTGCCCAAAACAGAAGCGAGGAGCAGGCACACAAAGCGTCTCACCCGATTTCACAGACAAACGACGGGACGAGGCGCGTAACCGACCACCACCAATCCCCGCGAGAACCGGAGCCGGCGCCTCTTACCGGCGTCGTGCTGCTCCCCCCGTAGAACGTCACCTCCTCCCAGGTGACCACCAGGACCCAGCGGGCGGAGAAGGAGGCCATGTCCCTGAAGTGCCTGCGGACGTCCCGGGAGGCCCTGCGCAGCAGCTCCGGCTCCGTGCTCTCCCGGTAGGAGATGTCCCCGCGGATGCCGTTGTGCACGTCGGCCCAGAAGGGCGCCACGAAGGCGCGCCCGTCGGCCAGCGGGAAGGCCTCCGGCGTGAACTGGCTGACCAGGGCGTTGAAGGAGATCACGCCGTTGTTGTTGACCTGCGTGGAGAGACCCGCTCCGCCTGAGCAAGCCGTTTATCAGAAGGGATCAGCACAGAGCTGTGGGTTTGTCAGGAAGCGCGGGGTGAGAGGGCTTTGGTTCATCCACTGACAGTGGGTGAGGCACAGATTTAGCTTTGTCCTTACTCGTGGTGGCCGAAGGTTGATGCAGGAAGCCCCAAAAGCAGGGCAGAACCCTGAGAAGTCTTTAAAACAGGGCCCTACATGAGAGACACCCCTCAGAGCAGGATGGCACCCACATCGACTGGGACACTGCCATGGGGTCCTGGGATTGCCCAGCCCCGCAGCACTGGGAGACAGGGTTGTATGGCACAGGTGGCTGCATGGAAAAAACTGCCTTTGGCTTTGTCATCTGTGACAGGTCCTGGGGCTCCCCACGAGCAGGGAGGTGCCACTGCAGCCTCACCAGAGTCTGCTGAAGATGCTCCCCAAAATGACCTTTTTGGAAAGCTTGGAAAACAAATGGCTCTGCTGTCCTGGATGCTGGAATCTCCCACCATACCAGGGTTTGAAATGGGATACCTGCTTTGCCAGTGCTGCTGTACACAAATATAAACTGGGGAATGGATGGGTCTTTGCCTCTCTCCTGATCCCACAGAGACCAGCTCTCCACAAAACCTGGGATGTGGCACAGTCACGCTGACTTAGGCCCTGGCTAAGGTTTGGGTGAGCCCAGGTGACCCCTCTCAGCCCAGCCCTGGTGTCCCCTTAGCCAGGCTTTTGCTGTGCCATCACTGAGAACAGCAGCAGCCTGTCCTTTTATCTGGGCCACCCACAAAAACATTGTCCCTTTTCCCCCCTGCAGATCCTGCATGTTCTTGTTTCTTGTCATGGACCAGGAATAATGTCCCTTGTGTCAAGCCCTTAGCTTTGCTGCGCCATTTAATCACCCGCAAAGAAAATTCATTGCCTTTTAGATTCCTTTCCCATGAACATTATCCCATTAAATATACCTTTGACTTTCTTAATCATAAAACCTATCAGTTCATGAAATCTAAGAACTTGTCAGGTAGCTGCTAATAAATCTTCCAATTCCTGATGACAGGCAGAGCGTGTTTAAAATTCAGCCACTAATGGCAGGGAAAAGGAGAAAGGAAGATCTGTTTCTCCACTTACATAAATGCTTCTGTACGGGACTCCAAAAAAGATGAATGGGATGGAGATCTTGATCTCGGGAGAGCTCCCATCGTCCACTTTGGGGGTTTTGGTGTCGTTCTGCCAGAATGGATACAGGCTTGCCATGGTGTGAGCTGCAAGGAGAGGGAGCAGAGTCCTCAGGGCAGTGTCAGGAGCAGTCCTGACTTCAGAGAGGCCACAGGAAAACAGCACCAAACCCCAGCATCAGCAGCCAAAGGGTGTTTGAAGCCAGGGCAGAGGTGCTGGCTGTGGGACTGGCTTTAGGACAGGCTCTGGGACAGGGTCAGGGGAAAAAGCATCACCCAGGTTAGTCAGGGCACAGCAAAGCGACCACAAGATGCACAAAGCTGCACTTTTTGCCTTCCCTGTGACTGTGACCAAGTCACACCACCTAAATCTCGGCTTCCTTGGGACAATGAGGACAACAGGTCCATCCCTGGCTGTTCCACAGGGTGAGGTGCTCAGGGGAGCAAACAGCACCAACACCAACCCCCAGAGCCACGTTCCTGGCAGTGCCCACCCTTCTCCTGCCTGTTCCTCCCCTGACAGGGCTCCTGGCCTGAGGGGTCATGACTGCTCCGACATTTCCACTCAAAATTAAGTTTCCTGCTAAAAGGCTCTGCCAGTGAACATCAGCTCTCAAAAAAATACTTCAAAAGATGCTTTTGACACATTTCAATACAAGCCTGCTGCTTCCTACCAGCCTAAAATCCATCAGCTTGAGGCACAAGGAGGCACTTCTGCCCCCAAGGCAAATGTCCCTTCCTGTCCCTGCCTCTGCCAGACCTCTGCTGTCATTCCATGTCCTGTTTCTCCAGTCAGCTCCTGGTGTGGCTCCTCACAGAGCAAATGGGGATTTTGCTGGGTTTTCCTCCCCCTTCTCCCCTCTCTGATGTGGGAAAGCCTCACGCCATTCAGTCTTGGATGACACGAGCCCCCGGGCTCGGAACAATCCTGGCTCTGTTCACCTGGATTCGGGACATGCTTTGATTTCCTGGGCCCTACCCTGAGCTGCTGAGGGGCCTCCAGCTGAGGGCAGCTTGCTCTGTGCTCCCATGGACACAGGAGGGGCTCTCCTTGATGCCCAACCCTGAGGATGCTCCATGCTGGGAGAAAGGAGAGTCACTGACTGACCCTTCACAGGCTCCAAATTTCCCTGGGGAAAGGGAGACAAGGGGAATTCTGGCCTAACCCACTGGCATCCTGATTTCCTAAGACCCGTGTGTGGCCTTGAGTGCCCCATTGGACATGAAGGGAGGTGACATTGATGTTGTCCAAGCCACAGCCCTGCTTCCACAGGCATATCCAAAGGGCCACAGCAAAATTCCTCCTGCCAGGTAGGAAAAGAAGTCATTTCACAGCTGTTACACACCTGATGAGTTGTCACAGCCAAGGCACAGCTACAAGACATGGACTTTATTCCTTTTTTAAACAGGAAACTCAGCAGACATTCCTCAATTCTTCTTTAGCACTACTAGTGCCACACTACCTGCTCAGCATATCTAAGACAGAAATTTTCCAAACTCCTGTTCTGTAGTGCCTGGACAGAACATCACAACCCCTGGAATGCCAAGTAAGTGATAGACACAAGCATCCCTTAGGATTCACAGTCCCTCCCTCCCCACGGGAAACATTCAGTTCACCCTCGTTCTTGTCCTTGCTCCAGCCAAGGAGCTGGGGGTGTTTCCCAGACCCTCTGGGGTCATTTTCCAAGCCCTCTGGGGTCATTTCCCAAGCCCTCTGGGCTCTCTGGGCACAGCCCAGCTGGGGAATGTTGGCCCCCAGCACCTGACAGGAGACGCTCACCTCGCTGCCGTGCCGTCACCACCAGAAGGGCCACCCAGGCTCCCAGAAACGACCTCTTGTTCATCCTACAGGAAGCAGAGAAACCCAGACACACATCACATCGGTAGGAAAACACATCCTTGAGGTGATTCCCAAAGCCACCCAGCTGCTGCCAGCACGTGGATGTTTCAGGGCTGGAGGTCCCTCACCTGCCAGGCAGCCCTGAAACGCCCGTTCCATGGATTGGTGCAAGGAGAACTCCCTGGTGATAACAGCAAATCCCCTGCAGGCATCGCCAAAGGAAGCCCAGAAGCACATGGAAGAGCTCATTTCACATTTGGAAGCCGTAAATACCCACAGCTCTCCGTGGGCTCTTTGTTCTCCCGAGGGTTCAAAAGCAATTCCTGATCCGCTTAGAGCAGGGATGGACACTCCCGGCTGCTCCTGAGGGGAGCAGCTTTGCACTGCTCCAAACAGGAGAGCTGTGCTGTGCTCTCATGGTCCAGGGACTTCAGCTTCAACTAATCCTCTGCCCTGGCTGCCACCACAAGCATCACTCCCGGGTTTGGATGAGCGTGGAAGGAGCACAAACATTTACACAGCCAGGCAGCTCCTTGTACAGGAATCAATGACAGAGAGAGAGAGAGAGAGAGAGCAGATACAGGGCTGGGAAAATGGAACTGAAATCCTGTGCCAGCTTTAATTCCTTCTGTGCCTAATGCAATTTGTTACTCGTTATTAATCCAATAGAAAATATTGCTAAAACACCTGCTTTGATTTCTTCGCCCGTCGATTCCGCTCGTTCCGCACGGGCACGGCTCAGGGAGAGCTCCCAGGAAGGTCTGGGGTGCTCCCAGGGTGCTGGAAAAGGACGTGGCCAGCTTCCCACACAAACTGTAGCTGTGCATTTTGTACAGCTTGGCTGCCAACAGCAACCTCTCGACCTTCCCAGCTTTAAAATTCTGTCTACAAAACCCAGTGGTTAGATCTGTTTTTATGGAATGTGTGGATCAACAGATCCAACTCCTTCCAAGGACGCTCAGAGCACAGGAATACAGGGGGGAACATCCCACATCACTCCCACTTGACTCCCATTACTTGGAAAGTACGGGACACAGGGGAAGGAAAGTTCCTCCCTGTTCACTGCTCCGCTCACATCAGCGCCGGTCATAGAGAGCACATCCTCCACGGGGAAAAATTCATCCCACCAAGGAAAAGTTTTGGCACATTCCCTGTCCTGGAAAGGTGCAAGGAGAGCGACAGAATTTTGTATAGACTGTAAATCTGAGTGTCATTAGCAGAGAGCAGGCAGACAGGGGCCAGTGGGGACTGTGGCAGTGCGAGGACAAGAGCGAAACAGGACAGACAGCGAAGAACACGTTACCCAACACATCCCACCCAAAACTACAGATTTTTAGGTATGGAAAACAAATTACCAACCTGTTTTGTAGACTGGAGGAGCAATCAGGTCTGAAATTTTAGACCAATCTTGGTAGAGCAGGGCGCAGTCCTATGTCAATGGAGAATGCATGCCCGTCCTCCCGTGCCAATTACGGCTGAGACTGAAACGATGGCTCAGTCCTGCGCTCTCCCACTTGCAAACTCCGTTCTCATCAATGCTCCTCCAGGGCTGGAGCAGTGTTGAGTTGCAATCACAACTGTTGTTCCTCTATTGATAACCAGCAGGCTAATCTGGAGATCAGATTCTGGCCTGGAGAGGGAGAGAAGCCTCTTTCTTCCCCAAAAGCTCACCCCCTTCAGGTGGATTCAGATGGAAATGTCAGCGAGCTGGAGCTGGGCTCACAGCTCTGCTGCTCAGGGAAAAGAAAACCCAACCCTCAGAAGAATGGAGCCCCTTCCTCCTTTGTGTAAAGGGGGAAAAAAAAAAAGCCCATCTATATAAAGTTACAGGATTAGCATTAAACAGTGCTAGGCTTAAAGCGCCGTTCAAAGGCGCTGCCCTGAAGTTTCAATGGAGTTTCTTTGCCATCCAAGTCTTGCTTTTACAGGTGGAAAAGGAAAAACTCACCCAGTCCAGTCTGGAGAAGGTTTCATTGCTGTTCCCATTTACACCCTCTCTGGAAGGACTGGTAGTGAGGAGTTTCACTGGGGGACTGCTGTGAGTGTTACTATTGTTTTCACTGCAGTTTCCACAGGGATTTTCCCTGCCTCTGGAATCTGGGCTGAGAGATACACAACTGACTTGAAGGGTAAAGACATGGGCTGTGGGTGTAGCTGAGGGGGGATGACCAAAGCTCTCCATTCGAGCCCAATCTGTACCCCAAGAAAAGATTTCAACCCCTTTGATTTGGTTCACATCCATGCTGGATGAGAGAGGGAGAGATGGAATTGCAGCCGAGGGGTGAAGGATCCACCAGCAGAGCCACCTTAGAGCTGATTTTCCCAGCCTGCAGTAAGGCTCAGGTAAGGCAGGCACTGCTCCAACCCCAGCAGTGGGAAAACAGCCTGGCCTTGGCAGAATGATTTTCCCTTCTGACACTTTGGGTGGGGGCCTTTTATTCCCTGTTTTCCCTGCTAGGAGGTCGTTATTCCTCTAGTGCTCCCCATCCTTTGTCAGGAATGGAGACAGGAATGCCAGCAGCCCAACAAGCCTAGAGTTTTTTCCCAGGACCCTGGGTGTTCCTGGCAGTGTTTTTAGCAAGTTCCCCCCCAAAATGCTGTCTCTTACCTCAGCAGTTTCTTTTAGCACATCAGGGCACCAGGCAGCTCACTGCCTCCACAGCAAATCCCAGAATTTGCTTCTCTCCATCCTCCAAGCATGGCCTTGCTAGCAGGAATCTTTCATTTTTAAATTCGTTTTTACCCTTTTCTAAACCAACAACTATTTCAGGAGGGCGGGGGGATATCAGCACTGACTGATATTCCCGGGGCAGATTACTTCCAGCCTGCACCCTGGCTCTTCCCTTCCCTCCTGTACATTTTAAACACTACCAGCTCCAGGAAAATCAATTGACTCTCCTCATTCTGTTTTGTAACACAGAGAAAACTGGTGAAAATAGGTTTCCCTCTGCTCCTTTGTCAGTTTAATATTCTGGTCCTGTTTGTCCTGGGCAAGTCTACACTGATGAAGTTTGATTAGGTTTCACTGTCTCTTTGGGGAAGACTTTGTCTTCCAGGTTGTTTTCTTTTGGCAGGGGATATTCCCATCATGCAGTGCTGAACACATCGGAGCTGAACAAGCAAATATTTTTTCTTCTTTTTTTAATTCTTCTAGCAGAAAACTTCCCTCCATGCCTGACCTCAAGGAAAAACAAGCATTCAAAGATGCCACGAGGGGTTCTGTGGCCGCTTGACCTTGGCACAGCAGCCCCAGGCAGTGCCTTGTCTCATTCCCATCTCAAGGGACCCGGCACAGCCCATGGAAGATGCCCTGGCAATGGATTTGCCCAGGAGCTGTGTCCCATCCAGAGGGGCATCTCTCTCCTCCTGCCACTCCCCAGGGTCACTTGGTGCAGGCCACGAGGGTGAAACTTGTTTTAGCCCCAAGGCCAGTCCTGTTGAGGAGACAGAGCAGGTGAGAGAGAGCAACCTCAGGCCTTGTTCCTCACCTGGAATGGGGATGAGTCACAGCCATGCAGAAATACAGTCCAGAAGAGGACTTGGCCTTCCAGCCCTGTGACTTCTCCTTTTGACAAGTGGCACCTTGCACAGGTGAGGTGGCTGTGCCCGAGCTCATGGACAGGCAACACAACCATCAGCAGCACAAAAATTCTCTGCAGTTTTCACCTGCACCTTTGGGGTGACAAAGGGAAATGTTCTGCTTCCGGGGACACGAAAGTGCAAAGCTCAGGACACTGGGGTTTTTTTGTGTAAAAACTTACATAAGTTTATTGAACTGATCCAAACCAATTACCTATTTTGGCCTGAATTCCACCGCTAAGTCTGCGAGCAAACCAAAGGCAAATCGTGGGAGCGGGAGGTGTATCCCTCGTGAGAGAAACCAGAATAAAAAACGAGATGGACTTACAGTTCTTTTTCTTTGAAATTACATATGGATGCAACATTAATAGGGAGCAAGAATAGATCTTCATGTTTAAATTATATTTGAAGTTTCCAGTAACTGCAGAAAAGCAATCACAGAGGCAAAGGCCCGAGATGGCTGAAGCCCCTCTAACGTTGCTCTGGGGAAGGCGTCTCTCTCCTGCCTACAAAAGTGCCACATCCAAACGAGGGAGGCACAGCTGCCAGGAATACATATTTTAGCCTCTGGGCTGCTTTCAGCACCTCGTTTGCATTCTCCAATCTGCACAGGAACAGAACCTACAGGATCTCTTTGACAAGCAAAAACGGCAACCGAGGGGGCAGAGCCGCCGCGCCGCCTCTGTCGGATCCCAGACCCGAGGAGGCGAGGGCACGGCGAGAGCCTCTCCCCAGCAGCAGTCCCTCCGAGCCACCACGGGTCCCACCTGCCACCAGCATGCACACAGCTCCCGAAAAACGGGGTTACAAATCCCAGCCAGGGAGCAGAGGACAGCCAGCACCCCATGCATATTCCCAACGCCTCCCATTAAGCGATCCGCCCGAAACATCTGGCCAAAAACATGGATATTCAACAGGAACATTCAAAACACAACAGCACAGCATCGAACTCGGCACACGCAGCCGTGTGACACTTTGGTATGTAGCTGCCACCCAAGGCCTGGGGAGCCAGGTGCTCTGCCCGCTGCGCAGGCTGCCCGCAGCAGACGTCTGTGCACGAACCAGCAGCAACAACACAACGGCTCTCGACAAAAGGAGCCCTCGGACAGAAGGACACGGAAGCCAGGGAAGCTTGCAAATCTGTTTTGTTTTCTCAAGGGAATGTGACAGACCCAGGGACCTTTAGCTGAAGCGGGAACGTGCTGACAACACCTGGACACGGCCCCTGCTGACATTGTGTCGGTTTAAATCAAACCTCCTGCCACGTCTGGTCCCTACTGGATTCTCAGCCCAAACCTCTTCTCCCACTCAGAGCCCTCTCCTCTCTCCCCAAGGCGTGGTCCCCTGTTAGGAGGTAACATGGCACACACACACAAGACCCTTCCCCACAAGGTATTACAAAAGGGAAGTGATTTGGGGTATTTTGCCCCATCATCGTGTGCCATTTGGTCCTGCTTTCCACAGGCAATCATGGGGACACAAAAACTGCCTCTGGGTTTTGGGTGTGAGTCCTTCTCCTTGGGAAGCCAACCAAGAGTTTTGGTTTCCACCCCATGAGTGCTCCACAAGCTGCACACAGGGTGAATGCCTTAAGAACATCGTCCAGAAAAACCCTCCCCCTGAAGAAGTGGCAAGGTGGTGATTTCATACCCCGACCTGAACAGACCATGGCAGCTGTTTTGGGTCTCAGCACCAAATCCCCAGCACTTGTTAACCTTCTGTGTCAGTAGCTGTTCTCTTTTTCCATCTTCCAGTCCCCACCAGGTCTGCCACACACAAAATCAGGATTTACTGACAGTTCTGACACGGTGACAGCACCGATCCCTCCAGGGACAGCCCAATTTTTAGTGGGCAAACAAACTTAAAAGCACATACTTGGCTCTTCTTTATCATCCCATTCAACTCTTTAATGGCCTTTTGTTTATTCCCTTCTCTGAAACCCAGACACTTAATTGTGCTAAGGAAGTTGGTCAAGAGTTACAGCATCTCATTAATAGCAGGTACAATGCCATAAATATACCCACAGAGGCAATTACTGCTCTAGAGAATTAGGTCAGAGATACTTTTGCATCCCCAAAGGTCGCTTGCCTCGGACTCTGCAGCGACTCAGGGATGCCCTACTTACACTGGAGGTCAAGGGCTGAAATAGGCTTCTAATATTAAACAACCATATCTTCATAAAACTTTGCTTTATAACAAAATATCTTATTAACCACAACTTTTCCTATTGGTATGTATGTATATATCATACAGAAGTGTTGGCTTAAGGGTTCTGCTATCAGGCAGCAAATTATTTTTGCTGCCCAAATGGAAAATACATCTTCAGTAAAGCTCTAGCTTATAAAAGCATCATTTTATGTTACACTGCCACTATCTCCCTGCTGTTAATTTTACAGGTGCCACAGATCCACAGGTATGTGCCATGGTCTCTGTGCTACCTATGGAAAATCTTGCTCCCTTCCCTATTGCTCATCTCAGCGGGGCCAAGAAATTGATATTTTTGGCAGGGCGATGAGGCACAAATTAATAACTTATTTTAAATCCTCCCATTTAAACCCTTATTTGGATGAGGAACTACTCCTCTCTGAACGATCCCCACATCCTAAACCTGAAGACTATGAGATAATACTGCATCCCCTCCCCCTCCTACCCCCACCCCACGATCCAGGTAAAATGTGAAGAGAAATACACAACTCCAAGAATACCAAAGGAGCTTGGTGATGTGGGCAAAAGCATCCTGGGAAAGAAAGTGCACGTGGGGATAAAGGGGGCATTTCAAAACGAAGGTCAGAAGTTCACATGTAACTAGAGCCCTCGCTGCACAGCTCCAAAAACTCCTGTGCAGCTGCTTGGAACTAGGAAACTGGAAAAGTTTGAACTCGGAGCAGGGAAGACACAGGAAAGCGAAACGAGAGAGAGAAAGGAAGGAGGATTTCACTGACCAGGAATCTGCTCTGCAGTAGAAAACAGGGACTAAGTGAAGCAGCAGCACGCGATGCCTACGAGGGGTGCGTGGGGGAAGCCAACACAGAGAGTGAAAACCTGCTGAACAACGAACTGAGTCCAGCTGCTTTGTTCCTCACCTGCCAGAGGCTGATCCGAGCCAACACATCCTCCGAGTTCGGACCCTACGCAGGGACCCCCGGCCGGGGGCCCCGGGGAAAGTGCTAGGTTAGAACTGGTGCAACAGCAACAAACAACAAACTTCAACTTGACTCTTCCTCTCTCCCGGGAGAGGAATTTTAGCCATTCCACTTGCAGCACCGACTGGTACAAGGTGAAGTGCACGAAGGATCTCTTCAGCATCAGGGTGGGCGATGGCCAACAGGGGAAGCTGCTCTTCAACCCCTTGCTGACCTGCTGCTCTAAAAGCCCTTCTGACGCAGCGCCCATCCCACCACATCCCAAAATTCACTTTGCAACACGCCCAAGGGTCCCTTTGCCCCCAGCCTGCCAGTGCCACAGGCTGCAGACCCTGTGTGAGGTGGGTACAGCAATCAAAACGTCTTTTTTCCCCCCAAATCGGGTGGATATAGAGCGTGCGTTTTGAAAAGAAAGTTCCTTTCTAGGAAGTTGTTTTTCTTTCCCCCATTTTGTGCACTCATAGAAACCAAACCAGTGGAGTGAAGTGGATGCACTAAAGTACCTGAGCTCTGAATCAAGCAGAATACTGATGGAGATTTTTTCTGTGAACTCGAGCACAACAAAAGGTTGAGACAGCACCAAGCTGCAAGAAAATACTACAGCAAGCTCGAGCCACAGTCGGATAGCTAGGCCAAAGGGAGCTCTGGTGGAGCAAAACACCAAAAATTTAGGAAAAGAAAACAAGAGGTCAAATTCTGCACCGAGCTGTCTCCTCCCTTATGGACCCTGGCATTGTTTAGCTTGAACAACTGACCATTCATGCCAAATCACGAGTATACCGGAGCATCAAAGGAAACATCAAGGGATTGCCCACACTGAAACACACGTCCTGAAGTCAACTGTCACCTCAAGGTCACCTGCAGTGGATGGTGGGCATGGTTCTCAGATCAGGGCACTTCCTCCGGGCTAAGAAATTACCTGCTACAGAAACACAACCAAACCTCAACCAACCAACCGAAACAAAAACCTTGCAAAAACTCCTCAATGCATGTGTGTGGGTGTGTGGGGGCATGTGTGTGTGGGCAAAAAGGCTATTTCATTCTGGGCTCCACGTAAATTTTATCTCCATCCCGGATGCCGTAGGAATGCAGCGCCCTCGAGCTGTATTTCATCTCCTCGGGACCAAAAGGAGCTTCCTGGTCCAAGTAGAAGAGCAGCATGTTGCTTGTTGACAGCTGCACCACAGTTTTTAAGTGCTTCTTCAGCTCTGCCACAGTCTGATCGAGGCGGATGGACATCTCCTCCACCTTGTCCTGGAAGTGAACCTCCACCTTGGCGCTGCTCTGCGGCCGGAGATCCACCACTGCCAACGGCTCCAGCTTCCCGTACTTGGTGACCAGCTCGTGATACCTGGAAAATTCAACGAGGGCAGAGTTATGGTGCTGCCAATGCACATCCCACAGGTCTGAATGTTCCTCACATGAGACAACATCGATCCCGATTCCAGTTTGATGGCCTAAAGGACGTCCACTAGGAATAGACGTGGATGGGGTGAGTCCTGTGTTGTCCCCTGCCAGCATGGCACTTCACAGGGCACAAGGTGCTGAAAAGAAGAAGATAAACCCCAGAAAGCCCAACCACTGCAGTCACTTTGTCTCACAGTCCCCAAGCTCCACTGTGGCATTGACATGAGCTCAGAGTGTCCCACTGTGGAGGAGAACCTTGCTGAGGAAGTTGAAGTTATCACCAAGCTGAGACGTTCAAGCTGACTGGTCTCAAAACAGCTTCCTGACAAAACTGAGCAGCAAAGTATGGGCTCCTAAAATTTCAGAAATCCCAGCCGTGGCTGCACTGGGATTTGGAAGAAAGAGAGGACGCTGCGCTCACAAATCTACGCCTCCTACGCCTCCTGCTCCAGTGAAAACACTTCACTGAAGGGTGCCAGAACCAAGCCAGTGCTCACAAAAGGGACACGGCCCTCAGTTTAGATTCCCAGTATCTGCGGCCTCACGGCTTAACTGATTATCAGACATTCCTGGTGTTTTCCAAAAGGCCAGCTAGGTCCCAAACGTTACACTCCACTGAGCACAGGATCATCAAGATCACCGAAGCAAGGTGAGCTGCTGAACAGTTTGAGAGCTGATAACAAACAGGGGAGTTCTTGCCAACTGATCCCTCACACCTACTCTAAAACAAGATGGGAATTTTACTAGCAAGAGGCACACACTCCACTGTCACCTCCTCCTTGGAGCCAAGTTCTCCGAGTGTCCTTCCCGAGCTCCCTGCAATGGAAAGTCTGTGTCACCCCCCCCGGCAGTATCGCTCCCATCGGGCCAGGCTGCACCTCCCTGCCTGGCTGGGAAAGAGGAGGAATGGCAGCACAAAACACAATGGGATTGGGATGACAAAGGCCCAGAGCTGCCGAGCACAGGTAACGTTTCAGAGCCCCTCCACAGAAAGCGCTTTTTGTTCCCAATCCCAGCCGGAGCTGAATGCGATCGGCGCTGTGTCACTGCCCCCGCTGAGAAATGATGGGATCTGGCAGGCTGGCTGACCCCAGGGAGTCCTGCTGAAGGTAGGAATGTTCCTGGAGAACAGCAGCCCCTCTGTGTGCTGGGAAGTGAGGTAAGGGCCACAAGGCACTAGGATTTCCCCAGTCCCACGGACAAAACCGGAGCGTCCAAAGGCGGGACGGTGCCCTGCTCTCACAGGCACTGGGTGACAGGATCAGGCCCACTTATTTGGAAAAGCCATCAGTGCTGAGAGAAGACAACACACTCCTCATATTTACCCCACCTGCAGGCAGAGCAAGTGCCAGCCAACGTGTGATCAGTGGGGAGGATTTCTTTTTCTCTGGAAGGATTTGTCAGCAGCAACGTCCGATGGGAAAGAGAGAGAGAGGAACCCACCCCTGGCTGCTCTGAGCCCTCAGCTCACTCTGGAACATCCCTTTAATTCTCAGCATCTCTGCTGCTGCAGACCAGCAACAAGTCTGTGCCAACCACAATTACTGTCATGATTCATGCACAAAGGGTGAACTGGGCTGGTGGTGGGGAGAGCATAAAGAGGAGGACAAATTTCAGACAAGCTGAGAGAGAGAACAATCATGAGAGAGCTAAGATTATCCAAATATGTGCTGTAAATACATGGAGGGTCAAGCAATGCTGTCTTAAATTTTTTGTGTTGAGGAAAGGCAGAACAAGCTTTGCATTCTGCTGCTTGTAAGTCAGCTGCCAAGAAAGTGGGGAGTGCAAGTGACTGGCTGCCCTCAAATCAATAAGCACCAAGGCACACTGTTACATGGTTGTTTTGTACCCCAATAACAGGCACCCTGGAGACTTTCCTAATCACCCCTTGCAGCCTGGCAGCCGCTGAGGCTGCTGAAGACCTGAGCCTGGCTAAAAGTGTCTGTGATACTCTGCAGAAACCAGTGGACCAGACAAGCAGAGGGCTCATTAAAACCCCCCAGACACCAGGACGTCACTCCACAAGACAGCCAATATTGGATTGTACACCCGGAGCTCCCTCTAACCACGACAGCCAGGGAGATAAAGTGTTCTTCCCATTTCCCTCCCTGCCTGATCCCTTTGAGCTGCAGACAGGAATGCAGCAAGCAGGGGGGTTCTGGTGACAGAGCTTATCACACCCTGCACCTTGGCAGTCTGGAGGGGGCTGCTCACACTGGCAAGTTTTCCGTGCTCAAGTGTGTTCTCCCTCTGCAATGCAGATGTCAGACCCCCGGCCACAACGTGTGTGTCCTGATTAGTTTCTAATTACAAACCACCTTTGGAGGCACTCCACCAGATTTGGGAGCAAAGAAAGGGAAGCTTTAGCAGCAAACAGACACAAAATCCCTCTGCAAGGAATGCCAGGTCTCCCTTCCTACAAGGCTGCTGTGTGTGGGTCCAGGAGCTGAAATGCAGCACTTGGGACACTCTCAGCCATCTGCAGCCTCACTAGAAAATAGCCTGCAGTGGCACACAACCCCTCCAGGACAGAACAACCCTCTTTGGTAGCTGCAGAAGTCTCTTGGAAACGCTGCACAGATGAAAGGATTCGGACAAAGAGGCCATTGACCATGAAAAAGGCAGTACCAGTGTTTAAAGGTTAAGAAATCAGAGGGGGAGGTAGTTTTCCTAGCATAAATCTGGCATGTTGGTCAAAATCAGCCTGGTTTTCTTGGATGGGTGAGATGTTAGTGATCTCTTACATGAGATCCCACCTGGAAACTGATCCCAGTAGTGTGTGGTGATGTGTAATACACAGCCTGTTCCCAAAGTCCATGTCCCAACAAAAGCATCATGAGTGCCTAAAGCTGTACCCTACTGTGTCCTTCCCAACAATTTATGGAACCTGGACATCCTGTCACTGCCAGAGACATACAACAGCTTTCTTAGATATAAAATGTTATGGAAAATAATTCCTTTTGGGAGCAGCACCATGAGCTCAGCACCCTGCCTCCCCTTCCCCTTCCTCTCTCCTGCATTCTCTGCCTCTGTTGCTATCCCTTCCAATATTTCTTTCAATTTTTACGCTTCAAGGCCCTCTAAAATTACAAGCCACAGCTTGTCCTCAGAAAAAGGCACAAGAGGGATCACCAGCTGTCTTGTCTCCCTGACTACACGAGTGTCCTTTCCTCTGAACTGACCCCAGTATGCCTTTAACAAATACTATAATCACTGACCCTATCAGTATTCATACAAAATGCCATGTCCTCATTGCCCATTCCAGCCTTGCCATCCCCTTACTGGATGGGCAAGTCACATATCCAGTGCTTTAGAAAAACAAAGAGACATTTTACCCAAGAGTTAAGCAGAGGAAAACACTGACCAGATTCCATTTGCACCTTTGTCATCCATACCAGGCCATGCCTTTGACCTTCAGTGTGTCCCTACCTCTGTCTGTCCCCTCAGAGTCACACACACTCCTGTCCTACCCCTTTGCTGTAAAAAAAGGATAGTAAAGCTTTGCTATCAAAAAGCACATGAGGGTTCTAGGGCAAAGGGCACATAAAGACAGTGGCCTGATGCTCCATGATCCTTTCTCAGCCCATTAGAAGCAGGAAGCAGATGCTGGCACAAAAAAGATACAGACTGAACAGCATCTGTCCAAGTTCATTAGTTTACCAAGATGAACGGATCATTGCATGTACTTTTTGGCAAAGAAAACCCATCAGACTTGTGATTTGCAGGCCAGACAGTGAGGGGACAGCTCCTCATTGCCAGTCCCATTCCACACACCAGATGGTCCAGAGGATTAGATGGCCTGGCCCGGCAGCAGAGAGCACGATGTGTCCTGGCTCGTGGGCACTCCCAAACACAGGTGGATTATGAAGGGAGCCGTGGGAGAGGCCAGGAAACAATGAAGGTCGTGAACTGAACAGTCCTGTTGTTTAATGGCACTTGACACAGGCATTTTTAGGACCAAATGTGAGTCAGGAGTGATCCTACAAGTCATCAGACAACACTTTAATGTAACAACCTTCGCTCAAACAGACTGAGGGAGCCAAGGCCGGAGGAAGGTGAGGGATGTTTTTTTCATGGAACAGCTGGTGCATATTTCCCATCACCTGTTCAGTCACCTCTCCTTTAGCCTCCTCACAGTTGTCTCCCTGCTCTCCACTGCATGACAAAGAATTCCTACCTGAACGGGACCTCCTCCTCCGGGAACTCCATGTAATATCGGATGAAGAACCGCTCCGAGTCCTCTCGCTCCCCGTCGGCCACGATGCTCCCGTTGAGCTTGGTGATGGATGGCAACCTGCAGGCAGGCACCAGCAAACACAGTCAGCAAGGAGAGGAGCCCAGACAGGCTCATCAACAAGCCAGTCACATCAAAAGTACCCCAACTGTAACACTTTGAGAATTCCTGTCAGGAAGCTCAGGCCTCGATTCCCTTGAGAGAGTCACATTCAAAACCATGCATTTTCATTTCACCCCATACTTGCATCACGTGCGCAGGCATGTGTAAGACCAACAAATTCTCTGAGAAGCAGAGATTAAACATTTCCACTACTCCAGCTTTCCCACACAACAAACCAAGCTCAAATCTTTCTGCATTCACACAGAACTTCATCTCCTGCCAACCTCTTCCTCTGATTACCTGCTCCCACCCAACAAATCAAGCTCAAATCCTTCTGTATTCACAAAGAATTTCATCTCTCACCAGCCTCTTCCTCTGGTCACCTGCTCCCACCCCTTCACTGCCTTGTCATGCTTCTGCTGAGCAGAACACACACACACAGACCTGGCTATTAGCAGCTTCCTGCGTTCCTCGGTGGTGTAGGACTGCAGCAAAGGAATTCCCAGCAATTTCACTTCCTCGAGCTTGGGGAAAGAATTTAACTTGTCAATGTCTTCCCAGCAATGCAGACCTGCTCGGGAGGAAAGATTTGTGTAAACAAACACAGAAAACACATCATGTATCCAAGATAATCAGACACAGCCAAAGAACATATGTGACAGGAGAGTGTCACTGCTGGTCTTTGAGAAGTCGGCTTTCTGCTCATGACGTGCTGCTAAAAAAATCTACATTTGCTTACAAGACAGAGGAGCTGAAATTCCCTTGTGCTGTTTTCCAAATCCAGAAGTATGATCTCCATGGCTTTTTTATGGACCACTCAGCCTTTGGCCTCGCTGCTGAGGACTGACCAACATCAGTTATGTTGTGTCCATAAAGGGATGCTGCCTTCATAATATTAAATTCACCAAGACTTCTTTCATTCCAGGCATCACTAAACAGCCATCAAAAGGCTTTTCCTCACACACATGACCACCTTGGGTGCCATTTCTGCTCACAACCCAACGGTAAAACAGTCCCAGAAGCCATCCAGCCGTTTAATGAAAAAGGTTTTAACTCGTTTTCAGCCCCCTCAAGACCTGACATTTGGGATAACGAAGCAAGCAGGGAGGGCAAAATAAAAGAAGCTGAGGATTGAGCACCAGTGCAGCCCCGATTGTGTGGTGAGATCAACACAACTCATCGTGGAGTCTTCACCTGACAGAACTTCAGAGTGCAGCAGCTTTCCCTAAAACCCCCAAAAAGTTTGAACATGCTCCTTGGGATTCCTATTTGACTTTCAGCTCCCAAAACATCAAAATGCAACACAGAACCCGGAGTTCTTAAGTACCTGGCATCAAAACTGCAAAACTACTTACCACAGGAGCACTTGTTCCTCAGTGAGACAG
Source organism: Ptilonorhynchus violaceus (assembly GCA_013397565.1). NCBI lineage: Eukaryota > Metazoa > Chordata > Aves > Passeriformes > Ptilonorhynchidae > Ptilonorhynchus > Ptilonorhynchus violaceus. Next base: position 232,274 of record VZRJ01001799.1, read on the forward strand.
TGCTTTCAAATCCAGCTTAACAGGCTTTTCCTCCTCTAGTTAAGCTTTTATTACAGGGATTCCGTGATGCTTACATTGTAGGGCATGTTAATAAAGTTCCTTCTACCTGTCTGACACTTAACCAGCACTTGCACAGCATACAAAGCTGTAAAGAACACAAGCTGCTGGTGCATTAAGCACTCCTGCAGATGAATTTCTGGTGTATGTGTCATCCCACAAGCACGTCACAGCCCCCACGAGCTGCCCTGCAGCTCCTTCTCTCCCAGCACAGGGTGCTCTTCCCAGTATTCCAAATGCTTGTTCTCTTTCTGGAGCGTTGGCTGAAAATTCTCTGGGGCTGGAGTGCAAAAGCAGCTCCCAGCATAACTTGTGAGATTGTAATGACTGAGCACAGATGACAGACAGCTTCTGCTGGGGAATGCTTGATCCATGCTGCATACCTGCACATACCCTCATTTTACCCGACATAAAACAGGGAATAAAAGCAAAATGGGATTCTTTTATCCCCTCCACTGCCAGACGTTTATTTATCCTTCCCCAGCCAGGAGCACCGGAGGCAGGGACAGGAAACAGAGGGAAACTACCAACATAAAAAACCTCTGCCAGCTCATTTTGATTAACTGGTCCACACTGCTCTGACTCATCTTTTGATAACAACTGACTACCAAAAGCAGCAGGAAAAGCCCACAGATGGGCAAGTTCATTTCTCATCACCTACACAGGAGGAGATACTCTGATCAACCACCAAAACCCATCCTTGCTTCCAGGCTCTTACCTGACTTGTGCAAGTTGATGGATCTTAGGTTGGGGAAGAGCCTTGCTAGGGAATCTTCTGACTCTTCAATGGTCGTGAGGTTGTTGTTAGCCAGAATAAGTGTGTCCAGTGATGGAAACATAATTCCCAACTTTCGAATTTCAGTCCAGTCTTGAAGATTATTGTCAGTTATGTGGAGTAGCTTGAGAGACTGACAGCAAACTGGAGAACAAGACACTGTTTCGTAGTCGTTAAGGCACAGGAAGAGCTCCTCCAAGCTGCACAGGGCAAGAAGGATCATGTCATCACCTCAGTACACCCTTGGAAATATTTCAATTCTATGTGATTTTAACACAGCTTTCTGCAACAGCTCCTATGTGATTTGAAACCTTGGTGTAGAGGAGGCCTTTGAGCACTCCACATGGAGTGTTTCAGCTACATCTCTGCTCCCAGCCATACACTTTCTCCAGAGATTAAAAAAACCCTCTAAGTGTTCCCCTAGTATTGTGTAACAGATTGGTTGGGGTTGTCTTCCACATTTGTGCCCAACAACCCAACTCCAGTGGTGACTGGGACCTGCTCCCAGTACTCTGTTTAATTTAAAATGGTGTTTTGATACAACACTGATGATGCTTTTTTCCCCACATCACTGCCAAAGATTCCCATCAGAGAAAGAACAGGTCCCACTAAGTTTTTAGTCAACTGAACTCTCCCAATCCCAGAGAAGTGTAGGATGGCCACACAGGATGTTCTGTTGTCATCACCTCTGCTTACAAAGCCATACAAAGAGGGATCTGTTATCAAAATGAAGCCACCGAGGACATCCATGAGAGCAGAATGCCAAGGTGGCCTGTGGCCAAACCACAGAAATCAACACCTCTGCACAGAAAAGAAGGATGAAATATTCCTTGGCAAGTTGCCAGAGCCTCAGAGGCACATCCCATTCAACAGCTGTTGGTACAGGTATGCACTGCACCACTCACTGAGCAGTGACTCAGAGCAAAGTGCAACCCTCCTACATTTTTGGGGTGATTACCCACCTCTGGTATGTAGGTTTGGAGAAGTCCTGGGCTTGGCAGCACCGCTCAAGTTTGATTTTTAGACAATGTAAAGCATTCACCTGGCCAGTTCCCAAATTCCCAAAGGAAAAATCCCTTTTTCTCTATCGATGTCTGCATCCTCACATCCCCCTCATCCCTCACCACACGATTTGACAACCCAGCCTTGACCTGTGTGCAGCAAACCCTCCTTTCTACTTCCAGGCTTACTCTGGTAACTCCTGCAGGATGGTGTGCACTGTTTCCCAGGAAGCTTTGCTGTTGTTGAGCACAAGTTTGCGGACGCCAGCGAAAGACCCCGCGCAACTTCTCTCTAAAACGGACAAACTGAGAGGGTTGGAACTCAGGTTTAGAAACTCCAAGTGGGGGACGTTGGACACAATTTTACTGACCTAAGTGGGGAGGGAAAAAAAAAAAAAATAGAAAGAAAGAAATGTGTATCAGGCAGTAATCGGACCTCAGGCAATAATATCCCACCTCCTAAAAGGGGGCCCTTTGGAATGACCACGAGCCAAAGAAATGATATGGGAATAACATAAGGATATCTACCTGTAATTCATACTCCAGGTATTCCTGATCTAGATGGGTTGGTTAATTGCTTATTCTCCCCAACAGTTCATTTAATTACACCCTCGGAGCAGCTTGATAAGAGAAATGCAGTCCCTTGGGAGAGGTCATAAAATCCACCTCAACCCCAAGGCTGAGCAGCAGCACGTTCCAGGAGCCAGACCTCGCTCACAGGGAGACCATGGACACCTCTCCTGACTCCATGGCCAACACTGAGCACTTGTCCAGCTTTCCACTCTCCCCACAGAGCTCAGTCAATCCATAATTCCTCTCTTTGACTGGGGAACTGAGTGGGAAGCAGTGTGAGGGAATGGCAGCTCCCAACACCATCCACACACCAGTGGAAAATAATAATAGAAAATAAACTAGGAAATAATTCTGAGTCAAAGAACACCTGGCTGGAAAGCTGCACTCCACAAAGCACTGGGATGGCAGAGATGGGGCAGACCACAACACAGAGGTCAATAAAAGGGCCCAGTTGTTGGCAAAGGGTGATTGTGTCATGCAGAGGTTGAATTCAAGTGGGGCAAACATGAGGTAATGGGTCTGTCTCACTTCACACCTCATCTCAGGTGATGTCATGGTTTGGGTGCTACACCTCAGGAATTAAGTAGACAAACTGGATGACATCAGCCCAGCAAAACCACAGGATTTAGAAAAAAAGGGCTTATGATGAATGATTGGAAGAAGGTATTTTTTCAGTATTATACTAAAATAAGAAAAGGAGGCATGAAAATTCTTCTTAGTGGTTATAAAAGGCTCTTGTACAAGGAACAGCTACTGATGCTCCTCCGTGCCTGCTGAGAACAGGGCAGGCAGAAATTGGCTGAAATTGCAGCACAGGAGATTTAAATTACACAGTTTAGCCTATGAGGTTATTAGCTAAGCATGGGAACAGGCTACCCAGGGATCTGGAATCCCCAGCACTGGCTGGTTTTAAGAGTGGGGAGATATTTATCTCTTGTGGATGGGCTATGAAAACTTAATCCTGTCTCAGAGGAAGGGGCCAGCATACACAGAAGCCTTTCAGTTCCAGGGCAGCCCAAAGAGACTGAACACAGAGCAGGGAACACAGAGCTTGTGAGTGACCAGTGTATGACCAGATGTGAGGTCAGCCCCAGCGCTGGGACACTGCAAACACTGCATTCACTCCCTGCTCAAAGACATGAGAGTTTGATGGCACAAAACCCCCAAGATATCCTATTTTTTCCCATATATTTCCAACAATAAACACTAACATAAAAGGAGAGCATAATCCAGTGAGGAACTTAATGACACTTGAAGGGATTGAGATTGTTTTACTCCTGTTACACTGCATTTATTGAGCATTATTTCATCCACGCACTTCAAGAGATTTTAGAATAGCATTTAGCATTAATTAATGAGGCTGCAGAAATACCCTTTGTGGTAAATATTCCTAAATCTGTTTTGCAGATAAGGCAATGAATGTGGAGAGAGAATAAATACCTTGCCACCATCACAGTGGCAAAGCTGGGAATCAACTGCCACTATTAAAAACTGCACTGCTCATTAACCTCTTGATGTTAGAAATGCCAGTTCCAGTGCTTTGCACGATGAACTAAAATAAAAATACATATTTTTCACCCACAGGCCAAGACTGTAAGTCACAAGGTAGATGGAGTGAAGTGCCACACCGGATTAATTTCATCACATCTATTGCTCAGTTGCTGTCAAAGTAAATAAACATCAGCTTCAGAAATGAGAAAGCAGCCTCAGAAACGGAACTCTCTTTTAAATGAATAAATGCAATGCATTTGCAGTCAGCAATAGCTGTGAAAGGCACCCAGAAAGGAGCACATCACCATTTTACCTCGTGCCAGTCTTCCAGTTTGTTGTCGGAGAGGTCGAGCTCGAAGACGTGGGCGCAGAAGGCGGCGATCTCGTTCTCGTCGCCGGCGCACGTGATGCCGCAGCTGTTGAGCACCAGCACGCTGGGCAGGTTCAGGCGGTCTGCGACAGGGACAAACAGAAGCTGCCTCTGCTCAGCACTGCTCTGCACTTACAGGACTCAACACCAAGCACCAACGTTACACCCAGCAAAAGGATCTACCAATAATTCAAGGATTTATGCGTATTTAAGGAGCTCCGGTTAAACGTGGATTTTGTGACTGACGCCATCACGAAGTGTTGATTGTAAACATGGAGTACCACTCAGTATCAGTGCTCTTCAGGTGCTCCATGTGTTTCTGTGTATTTCAAGCCAGCCCTTTGTCATTTATGGCATGTCTCCTATCAGTTCTTGCCAGAACTTCTGCTCTTCCCCAGCAGCTGCTGCTGCAGATAGGACACAGGACTAGGGGGAGTGTCAGCTGCACAGTCACACTCCTTATCCTCTTGCCCTGAGCCCACTTGGGCATAGCAACAGCAAGGATGTATTTTAACATTTCTTTTTTAAGCTTTCCCTTCCCAAGATTCAATGTAGAACATTCAGCATTCGTGCAAAAACTCAGGTCTCTGCTCTGCCTTTACATTTCTGCTTTGGTTTTGCTCCAGTTCCTCCTCAAGGCAGGTAAATGTTCTCAAAGCTACAACCAAGGACTTGGAGCTCAATCACAGCCTGATGTGCTAAGGCTAAAACATGACAAAAAGCTGGGGAATTTGTGACAGGAAATCATTTCAACACAAGAAATACACGTTGAGGCCAGGCAAGCCATCAGTCTTACACTCTTTCCATACAATATGGCTTTCCCACCCCTCTGGAGTACCAAAATCCATTAAAATTTAACAACAAGCTTTTTCCTAAATAGGTGGCCCCTTTTCTCCTTGACAGCTACACAACTAGAATGGGATTCTAGCAGCACACAATTATCTGGAGCGACCTGAGTTTCCAAGTTTCCTGGCTCATTAGTGTTTGGCTTCCTTAAAGGATAGTGTGGCACTTTGGGAATTACTCATGGGGTATTTATAAGTCATGTCTCAGTCACATTTTAAGAAATGGCCTCTTTTCAGCACCCAAACAGCTCAGGTGAGCAGGACAGAGGTAAATTTACCTGGAGAGAGGGCACTGACTGAATATTCCACCAGGCCAATTTTCTGTTCTTGCTCATTTTGAGCAACACTCAGAGTGTTTTATCCTCAGCTGAACTCAGGCCCTTTTTTCTCTTCTGTCAAACTCAGTTATTGGAAATTTCATCCATCTGATTTCCATTTCTATTTTCCCCACTGGGGCTGGGTTATGACACAAATTGACCTGATGGATGTTTGGATTACTCTTACAGATCATGATGGGCAAGATGTGACACAAAGAAGAGGCGGCTCTGGTGGGATCAACGTGAATCTCAGACCCATCTGTACAAACCAAATGCCAAATTCAGAATGTGAGGGAAGACTAAAGGGTGTCAAATGGATCTAGTTCAAAAGGAGATGGTGACACAGATTCTGCAGCCTGGGAGGCTCAAGGACACCCACAAGCAGCACAGAGCTTCAGACACACATGTGGCTAAACTCCCTCAGGGCAGCAAGGTCAGGAGCACAGGAGAGGGGAATTCTCCACTAGGTCACAAAGTTTTTGGTGCCTTGAGAAGACAAAGTACACTGCAAGCTCATCTGAGTCACTTGTCACAAAAGCAGCCTGGCTGGAGGTTCAACAACTCATCACTGCTTGAAATATGTCCCCTCCTGTGTGCACTGGGCTCCTGTCCCTGCAGGCATCAAAGCAAGCTGGTGGCACTTCATGACACCACTGGCATGGGGACCAACCTCAAATTTACATCATGTTTTATGTATTTTTTAAGCCACCTCTGCCAAAACACCTGTTGCTGCAGCCAATAATAAAATAGGATCACAAGTCTGAAGAAAATGAGCTCCAGGGACTGCTGAGCCCTCAAAACACAGACTGCACAGGGCCTTAGTTCCATCTTCCATTGACAGGGCTGGAACCTGATGATCTTGGGGGGCCCTTCCAACCCAAACCACTCCATGATTCTATTCTATTATTCTGATATGCTGTGGAGAAACTTGTTTTTCACAGCAACCATTGCAGTCACCTTCTGCCTTTGTTAGAGTCCAGTCTCTCAGCTCTCCAGTAAAAAAAACACATTATAATACATTGTGATGGTTCTTTTTCTGGGCAATTCAGAGTGATTCCTCTTTCAGCTGATTCCTCCCAGAGCCCCCCAGATGCTCAGAAGGAGCAGAAGTTACCTTTCATAGGTGAGCCCTGTGGAGTTGCTGGGACGTGCACCCCCATGCCAGGCCCACGGCGATAGGGGAAGTTCTCAGGGCTGTATTTCTCACAAAGGACTTGCATGAAACTCCTTCCACTGGGCTGGTCCATGCTCCCTTCTTGGACTTCTGGTGAAGGAAGAGAAAACAGAGCATATGAGCAGTCAGCAAGTAATAATCACTTCTAATAGTGGGGCTTGAGAACACGGAGAAAGTAAGCAGATGGGTCATGGGTTTTATTTCTGAGCTCCAGATTAGTCTAACTGGTCCTATTTCAAATTCAAGGTTAAAGTCAAACATTTTAAATAAAGAAACCAAAACCAGAGGGTTTGGTGCTGTACAAACACAGCATTACAGGCCAAGTTCAAGAGCTCCTTACCCCAGATGCTCTTACAGGACAGTTCCCAGCACACCTCGGGCTGCAAAAGGCACCTTCTGCACCTCCCACGAGGACTGTGAGAAATCCACAGCTATTCTCAAACACATCCCCAGGGCAGCACGGAGGGGAAGGACAAACAGCTGGTTGTGAGGGAGAGATTGCTCAAACAGCTGTTTGCCAACTTCCCTTTTCTGCTGTGTCACCAAACATCGTTTGGCCAAGCCAAAAGGCAACTTTTGCCAATTCCATTCTGCAGCTGCCTAATGTGTCTGGGAGATAACTGTGCCCTCCTATCTGGGCATGGCACAGAGCAGCACAGGAAAAAGGCCTTGCCTCATCCCAACCTGCTGACCTGCCCCCAGAGATACTGACAGGCAGCTGGGAGGGTTTTTGGCACAAGGATCCCTCCATGGCTGGAGTTCTGCCCTGCCCAGGTGGGGCTGAGCCTCTCTCTCTGTCCTACTTTGCTGTGCACACTCTGAACTTGGCATTTTATGGGTTTGTAACAGAGCAGCAGAGCTTGATACACGCATGAAGAAAGGGATTATTGTTTACAGAGCTCTCCTAGTCCAAAGCAGGGCCTGCTACTCATTGTGGACACATCATCACAATCCTAAACTTGCAGGAACCAGTGCAGGTTTCCTGCAGTGTACAATTAGTCATGGGGCAGCTTTTTCACTAATTACTGCACAATTACATTTTCAAAGCTCAGAGTGGAGCCACACATACATTGAAAGCCACGTTGCTAGTCCTGAATTACAGTTTCTGTTTGTTTCTTTACTTATTACAGGCAAGGATATAAAATCGTGAACAACAGTGATTTCACTAAGGCTCCCTTTTCTGACAACCTCCACTTCACTTCTTCATGACCAGACTACCTAAAACACCCCAACCACAAAGGACTTGAGTACAATAAGCAGCAATTGACTGAAGCACGTTATAATTTTATATTATATATAAAGTTTACATCTCACAAATAGGGACTCACAGGATTGGTCTTTAAAAAAAAACCCCAAACCCCACCATTTGCATCTCTCAACAGCTTGGTTGATTCATAGCTCAAACTTGACTCATGTCACTAATCTATCCAGAATCAAAAAATAAATCCTCAAATCGAAGTTTGTTAGGAACAAGGCATTTAATTTTAGGCTAAACCATTGCATATGGTACAGGAACAATCTGCACTGACAGCCAAGGCTTTGGGCTGAAAGGCCTCATTCCAGAGTGGTTTGGGAGCTCAGTACTATGCACAGACAGACAGACAGACAGGGCTTTCTGAACACACACTGAGACCTCCTGGCCTGGAAATTCTGGAACTCCCCTGTGCATAAAGCTTTCTGTCCTTCACGTGGCTTTTCTATCAACTCCATCCCTCTTTATCTGCTGAGCAAACATCAGCTGCAAATTCCACAGGAGAAACTCACCTTAACATCACATTAGAGGCAAAAAATGGTGTTTTCAGCTACAGTGTGAGAGCAATCCAGAACTGAGGAAAAAAGCCACTGACATTTACATTCAAGAGCTTTGAATCACCAACATTTTCTTCCTCAAGCTTTACTTTTTCACACCAATGCCATTGTTAGATGACAGAAGTGTCATGGAGTGGGCAGTCACCTTTCCCACCTCCCTTCCCATGGGATTTCACATTCACTGTAATCATCTGTCAGGCACGTGGCTTCTCTGAATCCCTACAATTGCTTGGGAGCAAGGAGCAGCAGGATATGCAAAGGGGATGACAGGTTTGGAGGGAATGTTGTCAGCACAAGGGCAGGACAGGGTGACCTGCAAGGTGCACGTTTCTGAGTGCCTCCCTCCTGACAGCACAAGGAACAATTCACGTCCCAAAATAACTCTGGGTTTTCCAAATGACAGCACAGATTGCAAACGATGCACTTGGTCTTTGAGAGATGTCAACAAATAACCCTTGTTGTTATATGTAAATGCTCTGCTGGAGGGCTGTGGCCCCAGTGACAAACGACAGAGGATCCCAGAATGGTTTGGGTTGGAATGAACCCTAAAGATCATCCCATTTCCCCCCCTGCCATGGGCAGGGACACCTTCCACTGTCCCATGTTGCTCCAAGCCCCATCCAATCTGGCCCTGGACACTTCCAGGGATGGGGCAGCCACAGCTCCTCTGCTGTGCCACGGCCTCACCACCCTCACAAGGAAGAATTTCTTCCCAATATCCAATCTCAACCCACTCTCTGACACTTTGAAGCCATTCTCCCTTATCCTGTCACTCCAGGCCCTTGGAAATAGTCCCTCTCCACCTGTCTCCTTTCACTACTGCAAGGCCACAATTAGGTCACCCCAAAGCTTCTCCTCTCCAGGCTGAACAATCCCAGTTCTCAGCCTTTCCTCACAGCAGAGCTGCTCCATCCCTCTGATCATCCTGGTGGCCTCCTCCTGGACTCTCTCCATGTCCTTCCTGTGCTGGGGACCCCAGAGCTGGAAGCAGCACTGGGAAGTGTCTGCAAAGAGGAGCACAACCCTGACTTGAGATTCCAGGGAAACCCAGTGTGCTGCTGCAGCCAAGGAGAGAAGTGAAAAGAGAACGGAAGAAACAACATGAAAAATATTTCCATCCCCGTGCTGCAAGCCTGTGAGGAGAATAAGAGACCCTTCAGGAGAATGACATCATTAATGACATGCTAATGAAATTCCAGTGCCACTCAAATGCCTTCAGGGCACATCCTGACTAGTCACACACCAAACACATCTTGACATGTTTGTACACACGAAAAACAAAGCGTAAGGAATGGATGAACAGCACAAACATCCGTCTGGAAGAAGCTGGAACATCATTCTCTGGAGACGTGATTCAGGGAAATTATTTTTGAAACCATCTCGAGAGGCAGAGAAGTGAATCACGGAATGGTTTGGGTTGGAAGGGGACCATGAAGATCATCTAGTTCCAACCCCTCTGCTGCAGGCAGGGAAATCCCATCAGGATTTATGAGGAATTGCATCAGGGCAGAGAGCCTGCCCCTCTGAGCCACCAGGACAAGCCACTCAAGCACGTGAAACGCTGCCAGGGCCCCCCTCAAACCCTGCCCGGCTGTTTGCTCACACACCACAGCACTGCGCTGAGGGGACCTGAAACCTCCCGGGAGACACCGGAATTATCCCTTGACACGCTCCTGGCCGGGCTCTGCCACTGCCCCACCGAACCTGCGATCCCCTGCTGGGAATCCCGCTCCGTGCGGAGCCAGCCCGGTCCCTGCCGGTGCCGCTGGGCCCCGGGGCGGCACGAACACCCCGCCGCCCCCTGACAGCTCGGCGTCCCCACCCCCGAGCCCCCAAGGGCCTCTCCCCGACCCTC
>VZRJ01001799.1:242571-253800 GCA_013397565.1 Ptilonorhynchus violaceus
CGCGTCCCGCATCGACCCGGAAGCAGCTCCAAACATCACGTGACAGCGCGCGCGGTCACGTGGCGCGGGGCGCGCCCCCCGTTGCCGTGGAGACGGCGACGCCGGTGACGTCATCGCTGTCACCAGGGGGGTTTTCCTGGGATGCGACGGGAGCGGCGATGGCGGCAGGGCAGGGAGGGCATCCTGACCCTCTGCTCGGCCCTGCCAGGCGCATCGGGAGTGCTGTGTCCTGCTCTGGGATCGTCAGGACAGGAGGGACATGGAGCGGGTCCAGTGGAGGGTGACAAAGATGAAGGGACTGGAGCATCTCCCTGACGAGGGAGCTGGGGCTGTTCAGCCTCAAGAAGGGACCTCTTCCTGTCTGTCAGTGTCTGCAGCGGGGGCTCAGAGCAGGGCCCGGGTTCTGCTCCGTGGGGGCCAGCAATGGCACCAGAGGAACGGGCAGGAACCGATGCCCAGGAAGTTCCCCCTGGACAGGAGGCAAAACTTCTTTATTGTGTAGAACAGGGTGCCCGGAGAGGCTGTGGAGTCTCCCCCACTGGGAATATCCCATAGCCCTCTCTACACAATCCTGTGCCCTGTGCTCTGGGATGACCCTCCTGGAGCGGGGAGGTGTGACCTGGTGACCCACTGAGGTCTCTTCCAACTTGGCCCAGTCTGTGATTCTGTGACATCACTCAGGGACAGGCAGATGATGCCAAGATCCCCACAGCTCCAGGGTCCAGCTCTGGGCACAGGAGTTCCCGAGGGTGGCACTCACCCTACCCCCAAGGTCCTGCTGGAGGGGCAGAGGGGCAGCCCTGGCCACACGAAATTACCTAAAAGTTGCAAATCAATAACCATGGCACGTTCATGATGTAAAATGTCAGCAGCACACACCTGGTATCAGCTTGCCTGGCACCCCTTTGCTGCCCATGTCCACCCACTCTTCACCAGGTCACCCATTTCTCTCCTCAGTGCTGGCTCCGCCTTTCCTGCAGTGTCTGGTCACAACCTCAGAGGGAAGGATGGAATTAGAGAATCCCAGGCCGGCTGGGGTTGGAAGGGACCTTAAAGCTCATCCCATTCCACCTCTCTGCCGTGGGCAGGGACACCTTCCACTAGACCAGTGACAAATCATGCTGGGAGTGGGGACAAATCCACCTAGCCTGCCTCCCCACCTCCATCCTCGCCAGGATTCCATGGTGGGAACCAGAAACTGCCTGAAGCACGGCCCCTCCTGCCTGCCAAAGGAGGAGAGCTGCATTAGACACGGCTGGATGGCTGCAGAGCATCCCCCCAGCCTGTAACATCATCGGGACGGCTTCATCCTGTTACCCGCACACCCCGACCTGTGCACACCCCTCCGAGGCTGCAGGGCACAAAGGCAGCATTGTGGGTGCTACCCAGGCCCAGGACAAGGAAAGGTGTTCAGCACCAGCCCAGGGACTGCCTTAACTCCTGCTCTGCCACATAATTCCTGCCCCACTTTGGACTGACATCGTAGGTTTGCACTCACAGGACACAGCTCATGCCAGGCCAAGGAGGCAATTCTGGGATGCCCAGAGCCAAGCCAGTCGGATTTAGGATCCCTCAGCAGAAAATATCCCTCCCAAGAAGCAAAGTGAGCCTCACCCAGAGCACTGTCAGAGTTGGAGCCATCAGCACACCCCATTAGCCCCAGCTACAAACTTAAAAGCTTAATCATAGAATCTAATGAGCTAATCAGACGTGCCCCAAGCTATTACCACTCCTAAAATCTGGCTACACTGTCTGTTCCCTGCTTGTCCTTGGACTCGGTTCACAGCAGCTTTTTAAATAAAGCACAGGGTTTTAAGTCTTCAAGACTCTGCTGGAGAAAGCCAGACTGGCTTCCCAGCCTTGCCTGATGCAGGGTTTATGACAGGCTCACTTTGCTGCTGTGTATGTCCTGTGACAAATTCTGCCGACGTGAAAGGGCTCAGGGTTTTTCAGGTGTCATGGTCCACATCACATGGACCATTTCCATCCCTAACTCTGCCTTGTGTCACCCTGTCACCTCCACACTCCTCCCAGCAGAGCAGCAGCCCAAGCTCAAATACATTTCATGGGCTTGTTTGCCTTTTAACAGAGGGGAAAACACTTGGGTGTTCGGATCCAAAATTGGGGCTGTTTTTTGCAGGCCAGCACAGCTGAGCACTGCCTGGCCAACACCCCCTAAGAACCCTCTCCCTGCCTGCTCTGAACGGCTCATTTGGTTCTCTCAATACATTCCGGAGAGAGCTTTGTCTCCGCTTGCTTTGCCTTCCCCCTCTCTGCTTCTCGTATCTGTTTCAGCCAGATAAAGAATTCCATTGCATTCAGAGGCCACACTCTTTTCCTAACAATCCTCCTGGTTTTTTCTGCACAGCTCACCTGTGCTATTTAGTTGCTAGAAGGCAGACAGAGCATACTTTAGCTGGTAACTGGCACCACCGGCTACAGTTTGATTTGAAGCACATTTTCAGGGGCTGCTTTCTATAATTACAGATGGGCTGGATAGAGCAGATGTCGGCGTTAACCTCCACTGGGTCAGTGCTGCAAGTGTGAGAAAGTGGCCGGTGTATCCCTGGCTGACTTCAGAGCCCATTTCCACGGAGACTGGACAGGTCAGGGAATTGTGAACACAATTTAATCTTCCCCCTCCAGGGAGCGGTTTGAATTCAGCCCAAGCTAACCCAGATTCAGTGCTGCTTATCACGTTGGCCGCCTCATTGTTCGAGTGAAATAAGTTTGATGGGTCTCAATCTACTCCTCCCTGGCACACAAGTATCCTCTTGCCGAAGCTTTTACCACCCCTGGCCCCTCCCTGGCAGGCTCCCCTCTTTCCCACAGCCACCTCCTCAGGGTTAGACAGGCCATGGGAACTGGAATCAGCACATCCTTCCCTTCTGTCTGCAGGGGATAGCAGCAGTGACACCTCAAGCACACATTCACCCTGCTGACATGTCCATGTTTGGTGACAGAACCACCAAATCCAAGTTATTTTTGTATTTTTAGGGCTGGACCTGATTAACCTCAGCGAGAAAAAGATCCTCAATATCTGAAAATAATCCAGTCGCAGTCCTTCCCTCGTTACTCATGTTTCTAATGCACCACAAATTAATGTCACTGGGGGCACTTACCCGGGTCTGGGTTTGACATGCTGAGGCCAGAAGGGAACCACTGTTACATGCAGAATACAAGTCACAAACTCCCCTAATTTCACGGCTATTTGGTGTGAAAGGCAAAAAAAAAAAAAAAAAAAAAAAAAAGCAGTATGCCCGAAAATTACCTGAGATGGAGAATCAAACACAGTCGGTGAAAAATCAAACAGTTAATTACTCACTGTGCTAATGAAAAAAAAAAAAAGCAGGCTTTTTTCCAGTCAGAGTGAGGCATCTAAACCCAATTAATTGCCAGCTCACACTAATAATGTTCCAAAGGTCTCGCTGCACACGGAGTGAGAGTGTCACTGTCACACGCGGGGACAGCGAGGGCACGGCGCTTCCCCGGGTCACACACACGGCAGCAGCAGAGCCAGGAGCATCCAGGAGGCTCTGCTGCTTATCAGAATACTTTTCCCTATATTAAAAACACCAGAGGTTTTAGGGGGAGGGCGGGGGAGAGGATTTAAACCGCGCAATTTTCTATTTCTTTTCTGCAGCTTTTTGATCCTTTCACTTTTGGGTCTGGCAAATGCAACTTTCTTCATCCTTGGAGATTATTCTTCAATTCCTCAAAGAGGCTTCAATTTTCTCACAAATCTCTCTTCCTTTCACTTAATTTAAACATTTATGGCCAATTCCATGATTTAATAATGAGAAATAAAATTGGAGATTTACTAAGTGTTCGGAGCAGACCTTTCATTCCATCCGGGGATTAAGAAGGGAGTTAAAGGTGTGAGCCCTGTTAGCCACGCTGGCCTGACCTGAGCTCCAGGAGAGCCCAGTCTTGGCAGGTGCTGAGCATTCCCTGCTCCCACCCAAGCCAGGGAACGCTGTGCACTCCGAGCACACTGCAAATTTGGCCCCTGAAGACTCAAGCAAGCGCATAAATCCACAGCAGAGCTGTCTCACGGATATTTTGCTAATAACTTTAGAGCCTGACTTCATTTAGCACCACTGCCAGCCGATCAACTCCAAGCTGCTTCTCACCACACCATTAATTTCAGGTAACCATTCACGGGGATCTTGGGTTCCGCACAAACGCTCCCCAAATCACTTCTTCAGTCTCTGTCAATTATCCGAGACTAATGCACCTTGAAGTTACCTTTTAGAGCAAACATTTCTCCATGGCCATAACTCTAAAATATTGTCAGTAGCCAAAAAAGATTGGGACAATGCAGCTTTCAACTTCAGAAATTGAGGTTGCGCGTTCAGACGGAGAAATCAACAATAAATCAGCGCTGGTGGAGTCTCAAGATCTATTGCATTTTCATAATTTGGCAATTGCCAGGCGTGCTCACAGGACCAAATGGACCCTGAGCTTTTTATTCAGTTGATTTCATTTTCCGGATGGCTACTATTAGATAAAGGCAGCTTTCTCAGGTACCTCTGCGGCGGCACTGCTGCAAATTAGGTCTGGCAAATCAAATCTCACCCACTCGGGGCTACACTCGTTCAGCTGGCTGCTCTCACCCTTTCACCGTGACGTGGATCCTCCTGGGTGCTCAGGGCAGGATGCAGCAGAGCCCCAAACCCACGTGTGACCTGCTGTGCCAGCCCCGTCCTCTCCTGTGATCCCTCAGCGTGGCATCTTCCCGTTTGGAAGTGCCACAGCAGGGCCTGGGCATGGATTATGCTCAGTGCCCATCTCCAGCCAGCTCTGGATCTGTCCCTGGCATGGCACCCTGAGCACTGCCCTGCTCTGCCCACATCTCCTTTTATTCCACAGTTCCCATCCTGTTCCCTCGGACAAAAAGGGCAGCAGGAGACAGGAATGAGACGTGGAAATGGCTGAGTGTCCCTCTGCCAAACGCCCTGGGTTTGTGGCTGTGATGAGACAGGGAGGTGCCACTGCTGTCTGGTGTTGGAATGGGGCTCTGGCTGGGAGAACAGGGCAGGGCAGAGCTAGAAGCTGTTTCTTCCCATCTTCTGCGTGTAACAGCTCCATTACATGGATCCCACTCGGAGAACGATGCTGGCTGCGTCTGTGGGCTGCCAGAACTCATAATAATTAACCATTAATGTTGGCAAACACTTGGCAAATCTCCACCCGCTCTCAGTCCTCTGCAAACATGAGCAGATTAAACCTTGCCAGACCCCCTCCAGTCCTACACACTAATCCAAAGATTTTCCTCCACTTCTATTCTCTGACAGGGTATTTAGCAAACATGGGGAGGTTGGGAAGTATTGAGGTCACCCCTATTTTACAGCCTGGTGACAAAGTGACATTCCCAAAGGCCCAGCAAGAGCTGCTGGTGCAGCAATTACGGGTGGTTGTGGCCTCCAACCCTGTCCCATCCTTTCTCTGCCTGGCAGGGCTTCATCCTTATCTCTCTGGCAAGAAAGTCCAGGCAGGAAAGGGCTGCAGGCTCAGCCCAGTCTGTCATGGATCAGCAAACTGGTGGAGAGAGAGTTCTGCTGCTGTCCCCGCTGCTGGGACACAGCAGAAAACAACACAGAAATAACCCTGAGCACAGCACAGAGCACAGGGTCCTGTGACAGCATCTCCTGCTGTCCCTGCTGTGGCTCGGTGGCATTTTTGCCACCCAGCATTGCCATCCTTGCTGCTGGTTTCTAACAGCTCCTCGTGGTCGTGATCTTGTCCAAAAGGAACCTAAAAGAAGTGGGTTTCATTCCAAAATAATTATGCCCCCCTGAAGTACAGTGTTCACGTGGGGGAATTAGAATTAAATAGATAGGTCAGGGTAAAAAATTACATCTGCTAAAGCAGCAGACTTCCTCCACAAAGACACTCCCTGACAAAACTCCATTTTTACACTCAAGGCTTAGCTCCAAACAGAAATACCCATCCATCTGACCCAGCCACAGTGTGCCAGGGCCATTTCAAATGACCAGCAGACAAACCTTCCCCCCAGAGGAGAGCAATCTGGCTCCCAGGACCTCAGAGCACAGGCATTTGGTGGCCTCCTGCTCACGTCTGGCTGCCTCCTGTGTCCTGACCTCCATCCCAGCTGTCTGAGGGCTCAGGATGAGAAACCAGGGGCTGTGTGTTCCCCTCCTTGCTCCAGTTTAGCTCAGCAAGCAGCACTCGGAGCATCCTCCCTGGCTGTGCCCATGAGCACTCAGGAGCATTTGCTGGAGACTCTGGAAGAACAATGGGTTTGGGGCTTGCAGCTCAGACATCTCAGTGCTGCTCTGGGAATAAAAAGGTCTTTCTTCTTTTCCTCCCTCCGTTCTTTCCCCTCATTTCTGTTCATTTTTGGCTTTGAAAGGAATTGCTTTAAATCTCAGCTCAGCAAGAGTGGAAAGCCAAAGGACTCCGTTCATGGACATTTCCTGGGAGCTCAGGCAAAAGCCAAGCTGAGACCTTTTTGCAGAGACTGAGCAACATGAGGAGTATTTGGGGATGAACAGCAAAGAGACAGGTCCTTGGAAGGGCAGAGGGTCCCTGCCCATGGAAAGGGGATGGAACAATGTCCTTTAAGGTCCCTTCCAACCCGAACCATCCTGGGATTTGATGATACAGGGAAAGACGGAAAACAAAGAGGTTTGAAAAAAACACGAGTCTCACCCATACTGGTCTAAACTGCCTTTTCCTCACCAATGCCAGTGAAAATCCCACTTAACCACGTGAAGAACCTGCAGGAATGTCCCTTCTCCCTGCCTTTGCATCCCAACAGACATTTCTGTCCCTTCCACCCTACCCTCAATACATCAGGCCCTGGAAACAACAGAAAGAATTAGACTCCACGTATCGACCACAGCACGAAAAATGCTATTCCAAACCAGCCTGAGTCAAGGAACAAGAAATGTTAGGCCTTTCCCTTGTAACAGAGCCTTATTTATCACGTTGGAAAGGGTACTTTGTAGAGGCAAATGGCCAACTAGTCCCTTTGATACATGGAGATGCTTCAAGATAGGTATGATATAGAAAACCTCAGCAGAGATATGTCCCAGCTAATCTGACAGTTATCTCCTTTACAGCCAACTACTGTCATTTCAGTCTTTGAGAACTGCCAGCTACACTGATAGCTGCAGACCTCAACACAGCAGAGCAGAAAGCCTTTGTTAATTAAGCTCCCCTCATTTTCATACCGATCTGGCCCCGGCAGGGCTCGGGGAGCCGCTGCTGTGGGGCCCTTTGTGCTGGGCATGGAGTGCCATATGTCCCCCCCAGGACAGCTGCAGGGATGGAATGTTTCCTGGGATGAAATGCCACAGCCCTGCCACCGACCAGCCCCATAACTCGAGTGGAACACGGCAGATTCCCCCCTTGGAAGGGAAAAAACCCTTCCCTGAAGGATGCATAAACCTGCCCATTGTCAGTGCAGCTGATCCGGGGCTGATTTTCCCGGCGTGGTGTCGGGTTCCAGAGGAGCCCATTTATCCTGGATTCACTTTGTGCCCAGAAGAGTTCAGCTCTGTGTTTTCAATCAGTTAGTGGCCATCAGCCTCTAATGGGGTTTCTGGAACTGTGGGTGCTTTATCCTCTGTTCTGCAGGCGTTTGGGCACGCTGAGCTGTTCCCTCTCTCTTAGATCCTCAGCACGCTTGCAAGTGTCCCGTGTGAGCCCAGAGTTACTTTTTTTGCCATTCCTGATGGCAGTTTGCAGTTCCTTTTGCCTGATTTTGCCCTCACTGGGGCTGTTTTCCTTGCCCTCACTCTCCTGATGGGCAGTGCTGCTTTTTCCCCTCTAGTCAAAGTCACTGCAAGGAATTTCACCACCTTCATGGGATGCATGAGTGAAGCAGAAAAGAGAAATACCCATTAACTGCAGAGCTAAATGAAACTAAAGTGATGGAGGAGCTTTGATCACTCTTACCAGGCTTTTGTAGCCAAATTTTGGCAGCTTCACCCCAAACCATCTTTGCTTATTTTCTCTTTCGTAAACTTAGAAACCAGGCAGCCTCCACTGAGCAGCTCTCACCCACAGGTCCCTTCTTTTTACCTTATTTTTACCATTCAGAGCCATCACCCAAGAACCATTCAAACCAGTTACCCGCATTCCCAGTTTCCCTGTGCCCATGGCTGCAGTTCCCAGTTCCCTGCCAGTCTATAGGGACTCATAGCCCTTCCAGGCCCTTTCTGTAACTCAAAATCTCTGGAAAAAACCACCCCTATTCCCTTCACATCTTCTTCCACCTTTTGGCTCACTTACCTGGTGAGGCACTTGGGGTTCAAGGAGAGAAAAGGACTTGGCAGGGCAGGAGCAGGGAAGATTTCTGCGGATCTGAAACGGTTAAAAAGATTCCTGCCTCGGGACCACTGAGACCCGGGAATGTGTCTATTTTATAATTTATAGCTCACCACCTCTCTTCCCAAGGTTTTGTGCTCACAGAACAACCCTTTTCTATTTTATGTACACGGCTCAGCTCAGGAAATGCCCCCAGGTTAGTCCAGGCCTCGTTAATACCTTCACCCATGCAACCTCCGGGGAGAAAACAGCTTTTTATCATTAGGTGAAAATGGAACTGCCTGGAAAAAACAACACAAACACGGGTTTTAGCCCACGAGGAGAGATTCCGGGCCTGTTAGTTAGGAAGCTGCCAGGCTGCTGTCGACTGAGCCAGGGCTGGAGAATTGGCTGTCAGGGCAGGGAGAGACGTGAGCCCGAAACAGAGGGCGGCAGGAGGCTCAAACACAACAGTTAAGAGGGGATAAAGCAAAGTATTACATTTTAATTGATCTAATCTCTGGCTCCCGGTGGAATTCGCGGAGATATCTTACTAGAGTTACTCGGGGTTTATCAGGAGACACCAATACTGGGAAAAGTGCCTCTTGCATGGCAAACTGCTCCACATCTTGAACTGCATTAGCATCGGGAGTGGCTGAGCAAAAGAGCCCCCACAATGGTTTCAAAGATGAGAGGGGGAAAAAAAAAAAACATCCTGGGGAGAGAGGGAATATGTGAGATGTAAACCCATCTGGGCACACAAATGTGTTTGTGTGAGCACAAACCCAGCACATGCATAATGCTGCCTGCTCCCTCCAGAGTGAGACCTGCAAGGATTTACCAGGGAGCAGAAAATACAGGACACAGGCACATTAGAAAAGGCATCTAAATGACAGCAGCTTTTATCCTCCTCTTCCCAGGTCCATTTCTGCTCTGAGTGCAAACCCTCTGAATATTAAATAATAAAAAGAAAAGTTAAAAGGAGAGAAGAGGGCAAGAGGGACATGAAACAAATCTCCTTAAAATACAGACCCAGATATAAAATACCATGTGGGTGGAGCAAGATAACAGGAGAGATAAAAAGCAAAGACACCGAGAAACCAGGTGGTTTCTCATCATTTTTTTTCTTGACATCCTCTGTCTGAGCAGATGACTGCAAGATCTTTGGAGATGCAGAATAATGTCTGGCTCTGTCAAGACTTCTCTTTATTCGATGCGGGGAAGCGGTGAAAAAAACATCAGGTCTGATAAATGATTCATGGAGCCTTTTCTTCTGCTAATCTGTAAATAAATTTTAAAAAGCAGCTTCCTTTTGATGAATATATTCTGCGGCTCGTGAAAACATGTTGGCCTTTAAGCACAACACAGGCACTCTCAGATGTCTCTATGCTGCTGTCAGGGCGTTGAAAGCCCAGCCTGGCTCCTTGCAGGGTGCAGGATGGAGTTGTCCTGACTCACCTCGGCTGAGGATCCTCCTCTCCAATCCCATGGCACTGCATTCCTGGGCTCTGGGGAGGTCTTACCTTATCTCACTGCTCTGTTTAAGGCAGGGAGAGGGGAACATCCTGTGGGTTTATAGGTATGAAAGCCAGAAAAGACCTCTATGAACATCCCGTATGACATCCTATAAAACAAGCTCTAAATCCTCTCCTGGCTGCATGTTTTGCTGTGAGGCAGAGCTTCCTCTCACACCCTGCTGGGAACACAGAACAACCCTACTGTGCCCAACACCATGGATCACACCGCATTCCCTGCACTTCCTCCTCAGAAACATCTGCTGGAATCACCCTGGATTTGCCCCTGGGCTCCAACCAGCAGGTCTGGGGAGGATGGAACCGTATCCCATGGAACCCTGCTCACCCTGCTCTCAGTTATGAGTTCTCTGCCCCCTTATCACCAGGTATTTGGGCTTTTTTTTTAAATTTAATTAATTTTTTTAATTGCCTTTTTCCTCCCGTTGCTATCCAGCTACAGCCAAGAGCAGCACCACGGGTGTGGACACACCAGGGCAGCAGAACCTGCAACAGCCAAAGCACCTCTTGCCTTACACTTGCTGGGTTTCTCCCTGAGCAGATGGGCCTCAAACTGTCTCACAACTTTCCTGACTGTGAACAAGGAAGGAAAGAGGGGGGGAGGGAAAAAAAAAAGCGTGATTATACAAGGACATCTTTTATTTCAGTACATTCAAGACAAAAAGAAAAGAAAACAATTCAAGAACAGGATGTACCTTCACTCAAGGCTTTATCTCCCCTGCCCCTCTCCATTGTCGTCTCTTTCCTTTTACAACCAGAAATTGCATAGAATTTGTTTTTTCAATCAGAAAATTAAATTCGCCAGTGTAAACCCCACGTCTGTACCGAGCAGAGGGTGAGCTGCTGCTCTTTCTAGGGAAGTCAACATTTTCCTTACATGAGATCCCGGGCTAATGGTTCTCTCTAACGCTGTGTGGCATCGCCAGGGCTGGAAGCCACCCTGGACGTTGAGGGTGCTCCGTGGGGTCACGGATATGGGGAGCTCGTGAGCCTGGGGCAGAGCTCAGAGTCACTTTAGGAGTGTGCAGAGCACAGCCACGGACACTTTGGGGGTTCCAACACCTCCTCCCTCGGCTGGTGGGGAGGGGCAGCCTCCCCCAGTGCTCCCCACTCTCGCCTGCTCCTGCCTCACCTTCCTCAAAAGGCTCCCCCACCCGCATCCCAAAAACAGAAAGGAAAATAAAAGCAAAAGGTAACCCCAGAACGAAACAAAAGACACAGAACCCCTGAAATTCCAGGCGTTTCAAGGCCTCTTTGAGTTCACTGTGTTCGTTGGCTGTTTTTTGGCATTTTAATACATATATCTATGTATAGATATATTTATATATATATGTAATTTCAACAACTCCTCAGATGGGCTTTCAGCAAACGCTGCTTCTCTCAGGGAGCCTGTCCCATCCCATCCCATCCCATCCCATCC
>VZRJ01001799.1:264414-318947 GCA_013397565.1 Ptilonorhynchus violaceus
GTAAATGGGAGAAGGGGGATAAATGAGAGAAGGGGGATGGATAGGAGAAGGGAGATGAATGGGAGAAGGGGGATAAATGGGAGAAGGGGATGGATAGGAGAAGGGAGATGAATGGGAGAAGGGGGATAAACAGGAAAAGGGGATAAATGGGACAAAGGGGACAAACTGGGCTTTGGAAAAGCCCTGCAGAAAAACGAGTGAAGGCAACCCAACAAATGACCGAGTCCTGCAGCATCTCCCCACTGGATTCATCCTTAAGTCTGTTCTTCTCCCCATTTTTGTGCCTCCAGGCAAAGCAAGAGGTGAGTTGAGAGGAAAATGAGGCAGTCACGGCGTTCTGCCCCCTCCATGGCAGGATAAGCTGGGCCCCTCACCTCTGAGTGGGGTCCCCCCAATCCTTGCCCACCCCACACTCAACCGGGCAAGAGGGGCTCCTGCGGGAGCATACCTGAGCTCAGAGGTGGGTGGGGAATGTATTTGTGCAGCAAAATAAAAAAAGAGATGTTTTTCAAAACTTCTGCTTTTCTCTCTTCGGCCTTGAAATGTTGCTTCTTTTACAAAAAACCCAATAAAATTATTACTTTTATCTCAGGGAGCAGGATATTTTTATCTCCAGGATGCGTCAGAATTTCCTGGTGGTTTTTTTTTTTCTCAGCAAACCACCTTTCCTTGAAAAAAACAAGGCCTCACCGCTAGAAAAAACAGGTTGATCTCCTCTCAAAGCACTTTAAATTTTCACGAGGACGCTGCCACCACTGGAATCTCATCAGATGTCACACAATTTGTGCAGAGGAGGGGATTAATCCCTCAGAGAAGCTTCCCAGAAGCAGAACACCTCCTGTTTTGAGTGGATTTTTCCTGCCACCACCAGCTCTGGTGGGTGCAGCTCCTCTGAACCCAGGTGGAAAGAGCAGCTCGAGCACACCCAGCTCACCACAGGGACAAGGGGACACGATCCTATAGCTCACAGGAGCCTGTCCCAAACCACAAAATCAGTCCTGGCATCACTAAAACAGCTCCACAGCTTCCCCAGGCACCTGGAACTGGGAAGCTTCCCACGAGTCAGAGCTCTGCAAAGGCTTTTTTTCCCCTTCTCCAGACTTAGACCAGCACTTTAAATTCCGTTTCCATCAAAGCTCACTGTTTTACTACTGAATGTTATGCAAAACCCGAATTTCACAAGGTCTCTGCAGTTCTTCTGGAGACTGAGTTGTTGCTAGAAAAGGCAACAGTTGTTGCACAAAAATCTTCCTCTACTAAAAATATCCAGGAGGCTGTGAAATCCTCAGCTCCAGTCACCATCTGGGACCTGTAACATGTCAGAAACCCTTCCACAGCAAACCCTGCAGGAAGTAAAAACCCCACCACACCACAACATCCCATCCCTTTATCCTCAAGGACAAGGGTTTGGGGTCTGCACTGTCCCTGCCCAGGGCGATGGGGTTGGAATTAAAGGATCTTTGAGGTCCCTTGCAAGCCGAAGCGTTCTGGGATTAGCGTTTTTAGAGAATCTGGTTTATCGAGGCTTTTAACAAACAGATGAGTGGAGGACCAGTGGTTCAGACGAGCCAGCATCCATTCTCAGATGAATTTTAAGTCAATTAAGTTCATTCCAGCCTTCCCAAGCAAAGGTCCAGGTTCTCCTGGGTGTAATTCCAGACACTCTCTTCTGTCCCAGGTTATCTCATATAAACAGGTCAGGTACAAACAGTGGAAGACTCCACATTCTCTTTGTCCTTTCCTCATTTTTGGGTCAGTTGCTGGCATGTTCTGATTTTCCACCATCTGCACCCAAGCCAGGGACTTTCAGAGCCAGAGAAACTGCACCCCCAGCATCCCGAGGGACTCCCTTTTCCAGGAACACCCTTTGCTCACCCTGCTGAGCTCCCCTCACCACTTCAGAGAGGTGAGACCCCGCAGGTTCCACGGGCTGTTCCCTCTGCCCTTCTCACTGATCCCATCCAGAGGACCATGGACTTCTCCATGCCAAAGGGTGGCATTGCCAAAGCTCTTCCCTCCCTTCATGGCTCTCCTGGATGCCCCTGGTTCCCTTTTTCCCTTCTTGGAGCTAAACCAGCTCAGACACCTCTTCATCTCTGCAGGTGTCTGCACGCTCCAGGATGAAACGAGGCAGTGGGAACCTGCCAGGTTCAGGCAGCTCATCCCTCCCTGGCATCCCGGAGCTGGCAGGGAGCTCACAGGCACGGGCAGAGCCTTGGCTGAGCCTCCCTTGCGAGATGCTCCCTCAACAAAGTTCCTTTCTGCAATTAAGGCCTTGATGTCTTCTTTATATTTCTGGGGCAGTTTGTCAATAAATTACTCTCATTAAGGAAATTGCGTTGGAAGCTTTAAGTCTCCAGCTTGGCAATGAATCTCTCCTGTGACTTTACAGTTGTAGTAGTTCTGGTTCTCTTCAGCTACAGTCATTTCCAGGCTGCTGCCACATATTCTTTTCATTCACAGTTGTGGATAAGAATAAAGATATTCTGTTCCCACGGAGGGCACAAACTCTCTCTTATCTGCCTG
Source organism: Ptilonorhynchus violaceus (assembly GCA_013397565.1). Classification (NCBI taxonomy): domain Eukaryota; kingdom Metazoa; phylum Chordata; class Aves; order Passeriformes; family Ptilonorhynchidae; genus Ptilonorhynchus; species Ptilonorhynchus violaceus. Next base: position 266,941 of record VZRJ01001799.1, read on the forward strand.
TTTTGAAGATGGGAATGACAATATCTGGAGTCCGTCAGATATTTTTAGTCAGTCCCGATAGAGCTTTGTTAATTGGAAGAGCTATTTTTCCTGGAATAGATATGTTCAAAATGTCCAATAATTGATGAAGGCCTCCTGCAAATTCTCAGATGGAAGTGGGAAAGATTAATTTACCCTCCTCCTAAGTTGTTCTTGGAAATCTTCATTTTTCAGCCAGTGAGAAGCAGTTTGCTGGGAAGATACTGGTGACTGAAGAGCTTGGACAAGGGGGACATTTGGGAAAGGGAGGACAGCCCTGGATTTGTCTTTTTTCAGCACATGCAGAGTCTGAAGGGACCCCAGTCAGCCCTGTCCCTGTCACTTCTCACGGGTGTTGTCATTAAAAAAAGCAGGCAAGAGAATTCTCCTCCGCCTCTGGGTCAGAAGAAAAGCAGAAAACTCATCCTGGAGGGGCAGAAATGTTGATTTGTGCTCAGTACAACTGCAGGGCATTGGTCTCACCAAACCAGAGCATATTCCAAAATAACCATGTCTAATCCAGATGCAGATCCAGACCCAGATCCCTTCTCCAGGGTCCTTCCTCTGGAGTCCACAAGCAAAAGCCAGGCACAGGCTGCTGGGAATCCTGAGCCTAATTTGGAGTCACCAGCTGGTTCATAACCAGCCAATGCATTCCACGGTCCCGGGGCCAGGAGCTGCTCCCACCCCTGCTCCAGTGCAGAGGGATTCTTGCTGGCAGAGCTGTCAGGAGCGGGGTCAGCTCCTCCCAGCCCCTCTGCCTCGGCTGTCAAGCCTCCTCTGGCTGGAATGAAAGAGCTTTTCCTTCCATCCTTCCCATTTCGTGTCCTCTGCAGCAATCAAGTCGAAACACTTTAAGCCTCAGCTCGCTTGGCCTAAGCTCAGCTATTCCTGTGCACTCTCCCAATCTCCATTTCCTCATCTGGAGCAAGGATTTGCAGGGCTGACAAGCCGGAATCATCTGGAGTCCCTCATTCCCTGCCACAGAGGCAGGTCTGTGAGCAAAGCATGTGCAAGACAAATCATCCCGATTTATCCCTGTGTGCAGAAACCACCCTGGGCTCCCGATTCCAGCCCCCTGCCAAGCCCAGGGACTGCCCAGGGCTCCTCACCCACCTCCTGCCACCCCCACGTCCCACTGGCTGGGCAGAACGGGAACCTATAGAACAAAATCAACCTTTTCCCTCAGCAGCCCTCGAGTCAGAAAGCCTGTTAGAGCTCCCCGTGTCAGAAATCCACACTTGATCGTATCACAAGCAGGGAAATTGAGAAAAAATGACAGCCCTGTTTAAAGCTGCCATATTTGGTTATGTGTGATAAGAGGCACAGGCTCTGTGGTGGCTGGGTTGGCGGCGTGGGGAGGAGAAAGGGGCGAGAATTCGCTTGCCACTGGAGTTACATGGAAATTAAAATAAAATGTCATCACATTCGGAGGAGACCAGGGCGTGGAGACAACTCCTCGGCGAGGAAGAGGCTCATTTGTGGTTATTTATTAGGCTGCATCTCATCTGAGCCGTGATTAGCATACGTCAGCTGCAGTTTTTGACATTGCAGAGGTGGTTTTTGGGGAGGGGAGAGGAAGGCTGTGGGGCTGCTCTGCAGGCCACATCCTTAAAGGAAAACCAGAGCGATTCAATGTCTGGTTCAACAAATATTTGCCACTTTGGGAAGTTCGCTGGCACACAGCTCTCAGGGACTCTCCTCAAGCTGAGCAGGAAAGGCCTGGACAAAGAGGTGTGGAGGGTTGGAGAAGGAAAGGGGGGGCTCTGAGCTTCCCTGCTGGGGATCCCCCCATTCCTGGCTGCTCCTGCCATCACTCCTCATGTCCCCAGTGCAGCCACTGTGGGGTGACCTGAGCTGGGAGTTGTCTTTGCAAGCCTGCCTGGGTCACTGGGCAGCTCCTCTGCTCAGATCCTCACTGGGCCCTCCGTGGAGCAGCTGAAGTGCTGCTGACAGCAGGGGAACGTTTGCCAAACCCTTCTGGAGTCTGTAATTATGGATCCTGTTTGGTTTGGTGACTGCCTGAAGGGCAACTGGAGCGTGGCTGGGCTGTGTCACTCCGGGACCAGCACGAGCAGCAGATGCTCCCTGCCCTGAAGCACTTCCACCCTAAATGGATGTGTCAGACAATCCTACAGAGCTCCCCCAGGCACCAGCAAATGCCCCACACGTGCAGAGCAGATCCTGGGCCAACCCTGCACCAACAGTCCCGTGTTTCCTCCGGAGGGGGGAATGCTGCTCAGGGAATGCTGCTTTAACTGCTGAACACTGTGGTGCAAATCCGAGGCAGGACATGAGTAGAATCCTTAAATCCCAGAATGGTTTGGTTGGAAGGACTTTAAAGATCATCTTGTTCCATGGGCAGGGACACCTTCCGCTATCCCAGGCTGCTCCAAGCCCCGTCCAGCCTGGCCTTGGACACTTCCAGGGATGGGGCAGCCACAGCTCCTCTGGGCAGCCTGTGCCAGGGCCTCCCCACCCTCACAGGGAACAATTCCTTCCTAATATAACATGGTACTCAATCACCAAATCCTATTATAATCCCAGCCAAGAGACACTGGCAGAAAAGGGTCCTGGCTCCACAGGGCAGCTGGTGCAAAAACCCCACTGCAGAGGGGAAGGGACAATTCCATTGGATTTCCAGGAGCTGGAAGAGTCAGACCCTTTTATTTTTGCGATCAGCTAAGTCACCCATCCCCAATTCTGCACGTACCAGAGGAAACAGAATTTTAACTAGATTTTAATTACTTGTTTGCTCTTGGCAGGAGCCACTCAGCGCGGAGATGGATGCGTGAGCTCGTTTCTGCTCATCCCCGACGCTGCATCCCGAACAGCCTCCCGCACGGAGAGGGGGCTGGGAGAGGCAGCTCGAGCCGTTTGCTCCCTTTGGCTGCTGTTGTTGAGCTGACAGGAACCAAGCCCCTGCCGCTCACGGCGCGCCCGACGCCGCACGGGGCGCGTTCCCGAAACGCAGATCGGGAATAACGAGGCTCCCCGCTGGAAAAGGAGCTGCCTGCCGGTGCTCGCCTCCCGTGACACTGGGGGCTCCCATATGGGAGCAACCGGGGAAAATCTGTCCTCTCCCGAGCTCCAGGGAGAAGATCAAACAGTGGAGGATGCACATGAAAGAGGATCCGTGGGAATTTAAGACGCCAAAGGCGCCACACGATGCCACGGACGTGCTCGCACACGCGAATTCCCTGGGCGTATTTCCAGCTGGTTTGATACAGAAAAAAGTTCTGCCCCATTCCTGGAAGTGTTCAAGGTCAGGCTGGAGCAATCTGGTCCAGTGGAAGGTGTCCCTGCCCGTGGCAGGGGTGGGACTGAACGAGCTTTAAGGTCTCTTCCAACCCAAACCATTCCAGAATTCTGTGATCCTATAACAGTGCGTGCCCCTGTGCAGGGACAAGGGGGCTGAGAGCATCCTGGGATTAAGGACCTTTCCTTGGCTGAAAGGTGAACAACTGAGGGGGGCTGAGAGCAGAGAAACAGAGCCCGTGGTGGAGCTCAGCCTGGCACCCTGCCTGCCCCGGGCACTCCAGGAGGGACATTTTCCCCTTGTGTGCCCGGGATTCGGAAGGCAGAGGGCTGATCTGTGCCCAGAGCATTTCCAGGGGGCCACAGCAAAAAAAGAAATCCAGGATACCTTCCTAACCTGAGTCTCAGATGGGAAAAGGCAGTAAGAGACCAAAGCTGGGATTAGGAACACGGCCCTGACACCAATGAGGTGCACCCAGAGATACCCCAGCTCAGCCTTCCAGGCAGTCTTTCCTCTAAATCCATCTGGATGGTGACTCCAAGCCAGGTTTCTGCAATTTTGGAGCCCCCCAGCCACGCTGCTGGGCTGTTGCACCCATCCAGCCGTACCTGCCCTTAGCACCCCTCACCCAGCGGGCTTAAAGCCACTTAAAGCTACTTAAAGCCACTCTAAAGCCATTCTGTGGCCCCCAAAAAACCATCATATGCCCAGGCAGGATGGAGAGAAGAAGCCAAAGGGCTGGGAATTTGAACAGGAATCCACCACTCCTGACACAGGGCACAAAGACAGAGAAAAGAAGGGAATAAAGGTCGAGTCCATTTGCATTTAAATAAGAAACCCAAACATTTTTACGAGTGGTTCATTATCCTCCTATAACCAGGCACGTTTGCATGCAAATACTGGAGGGACATAAATGGCTGTAAAGTCAGGCTCTTACCATGTGGACTCGGTAGAGAATGCTGATTCCCAGAGTCATGAAGGGCTTGGAGAAATCAATCACCTTCTCCCGCTCCGCCGTGATCGTCAGCCCCGCCACTGCCAGATCAGCTTTCTGGGGAGAGAGCAGCATGGAAAAGGTCAGGCCCCCGAGCTGGGAAAGCAGCAAGCCTGGGGCCACACGGGATACCTGCTCCTGGAGGGAGGTGTCCCACCTTTCTGGCACATCCCAAACCCCGGCGCTGTGGGAACGGCGGGAGTTTTGCTGGTGGTGGCCACTGGCTCCCACACCCCTCTCCCTGTGGGGTTCACACCAGCCCTGCTCAAACACACCCCAAAGTTTAACCCACGCCGTGCTCTGGATCATTCTCCCTGTTTTTCCTTTCCTCACCTGGATGTTTTTGTCTCTCAGGCTGGAGCAGCTCCTCCCCCGAGTGCTCACAGCCTGATTGGCTTTTCTATTCATTTAATGCTTTAAAACCTGGAGCCATCAAACCAATAAATATTATATCCATCTACAGAAGATACAACCTCTCCCTTCCCAAGCCCCTGTGGAGCGCAGCTGTCCCTTCCAGCCAAGGGTGGTGCCTGCAAGCACCACGGGCAGGTGACAAAGCAGCAGCATCACCCCCATCCCCTGAGCCATGAAGTTCCCAAACCTGCCAAACCCAGGCTTCCAGAATTTCAGATCAGTCTCCAAAAAAAACCACATTCAGAGGACTGGCATTAAAGTTTGCAGATTGACTTGCAAAGCAAATGAGATTAGGGGCAGAAAAAAATAAAAATAACTTCTTCCCATGTTAATACCCTTGTAATATAGATAAGGGATTTGAATTTTAAATATTATTTTTATTACTTTAGCTCTTTTAATGTCTGTAATTGCTTTCTGTAAAAATGAAACCTCCACTCCCTTATCCATTTGTTTTTCTGCTTTGCGGGAAGATGATTATGCATGTGCGAAAAGAGAAGATGGTGGGGAGGAGAAAAGCTATTTGCCCTTTTTTCCCTTAATTTGATGAGGTCTGTGCAGATGCCAAGGCACCACCAGGCCCGAGGATGGTTCTGGGAAAGGCTGGGGTTGCAAGAGGGAAGAGCAGCAGGATGAAGGAGAGGGAAAAGAAAGGCAAGGTGACCCCCGAGCCCAGGAAGGGGTGACAGAGAAGGTGACACTTCCCAGCCCGTGCAGGGCTGCTCGGACACGCTCAGTGCCACATTCCTGCACATGTTCCCAAGCAGCACTTCCAGATCCCTGAGAGGTTCGGGCTGGAATGAATGATGAGCTGAGGAGAATCTCTGCATAGCCAGACATTCACCCGGAGGCTTTTTAAAAGACACCAGCGATCACAACGTGGTGTGCGAGCAGTTGAGCCCTGTGTAAACACCAGCAGATTACTGGAACGGGATCAGCTCATCTGTGCTACGTGGCATGCAAGGAATTTTATCTACAAGGAAAGCCTAAAGCTTCCTAAACCTCTCTTGTCTCTACTTAAAAGGTTTGTAGGTACCATTGTCCCGGGGAGAGCTCTCCCAGCAAAGCCCCTGGTGGAGATACAGCTTAGTCTGACAATGGATTTCTCCAAACTAAACAGAATTCCACCAGCAAAGTCACAGACTGAAGTAGATGGTAAATATGCCACGTTAGAAGTGTTTCATGCCAAAGCTTTCAGGAAATTTTCATTCCTATCCAGGGGCAAACATAAAGGTGCTGATGAAAGGAGCAGCTCGGTCTCCAGGTTTACCCAGCTTTGGGGTCCTGACCGTTCCCTGGGGAGAAGGAACATCTTGGTTGTTCCCTGAGCATCTTGGTGTTGCTGAATGTGGGCAGCAGCCTGAAAGGCTCTTCCCTACACAAAATACAGTGCAAATCATCCCCCTCCCTTTGCCTACGGAGCAGACACAAAGCACAGCCTTCCCTGGGCACGCAGATTTTGCGCCCAGCTCCCTTCTCTCATCTCCAGAAGGTCCTGCCATTCCATCATAATCATTTCCTTCTGCTCATTCCCTGCCAACTTTTGTCTTTTCAGGACTTTTGCCACATCAGAGGGGCAGAACTTTCTGCAGCAGAGCCCTGGCTCCTCATCACTCTCCCTCTCTCTGCAGGCTCAGTCATGCAAGTTAAGAGCTGATCTCTGATAGCAGAAAACTTTGATCTGGGAATGGCATGCAAAGAATTCTCTGCCTGAATTTCATCCATTTCATGCTTTCAACTTTGCTTCCTGACAAAACTTCTTGTGATTCACCGAGCTCAGTGGAGCTACAGAGGAGCTCTGCAAACCTGAGCATCTCCAGCCCCCCCACCTGAGCACAGGTAGGCGTGGGGATTTTATGGGCTGAGGGATGCACTGGGGGAGAAGTGGATTTTGCCTTGTGCTCCTGCACTCTGCCCACATCTGGGCTGTGGGGAAAGTGAAAAACAGGAGGCAAAGGACGGGGGGAAGAGGGGTTGGTTTTCATCCTTGCAGCACAGTTGCAGCTATAAATGTCGGCGTGAAATAGGCTTAGAAAAAGACCCAGAGCTTTTTTGGGGCCGGAGACAGCCACTTCTTTCAACAAAACACCGCCTAAACTGGGCCAAACCCTCTGTAGGTGAGAGGAGAGCCAGGTGGGCTGGCGTGCGAGACAAAAGCTGCCAGCACCGCCACCCTACCTGGCACTGCTGTGGGCTCTGCCTGCATCAGCACACCGGCTCTGCCTTGGAAAGGACGTTAAACACGGGGGCTGAGCCGGGCTCCTGAGGAGGAACAACAATTAAGCATCCCTAAGAAGCAAATTGCAGGGACTGCCAGTCCAGAGGCGGCACCCGCCCCCTCGCCGCGGGCGCTGCCAGGGCTCAGCTCGGCTCTGATGGTGATGAATGGGCCTCGACGTCAGCCCCAGCCCGGAGAGGATCCCACCCGAGCCTCCCACGGCTCGGGATCCCGGAGAGGAGCTGGGAGAACAGCGCTGCTCCGGCCCCACGGCCGTTCCCAGCCCTCCGCCAGGCTGCGGGAACGAAACGCGGGGAGAAAGTGAGAGTGCAGTAAGGCTTGGGGCTGGGGCTGTGTCAAACACGTGGAAAACAAGCCAGGGGGACAGCTCTGGCTGGGATTTCTTCCCGGAGTCCCTGGCTTGAACAGCTCCTTGGATGCTGCATCCCCTGGGTGCCCAGGACAGCACCGCTCGCCCAGCGCTGCCCACGGAGCCCTGACAGCGTCACCAGGGGCAGCAGCACCTTCTTCTGCACTGTCCCTGTGCTCAAAGAGCCTTCCAGGGAGGTGAAATAGGTGTTGAACCTTCAGAACCCACCTGGCTGTCAGGTGTTACCCCCACTGCAGACCCAGCAGCACCAGCACTGCTATTGCAGGCGTTGCCCCACTGGAAACCCATCCAGAGGCAGTCTGAGCAGCTGGGGGTGACCCTGCTCTGTTCAGGAGGATCTCCAGAGGTTCTCTGGTATTTCATGCAGCTCTGTGATGCTCAGATGTACATTCTTGTATTTAAAGGCAGGGCCAGAAGTAGGGGTCACTCCAAACCGGTGTTTGGGGTTTTTTTAAGGACACGTGTGAATTCTGCCGTATGAGAAGTGACAGCCTGAAAACCCCGCAGGCTGCAGCTCTCCTTGCAAGCCACAGTCAGGGCTGGGGTGACCAGCAATCTGTGCAGATGTCAGCCTCAAGTCTGCCCCTGCCCATCTTTCTTCACCTGGACTATTTCCGTGGGTGGGAGGGAAAAGCCTGTGCCAGGTGTTCACCCTGCCCGTGGCAAAGGCAGCTGAGGTGAAGCTCCAGGAACGGGGACCCAAAGCACGCAGGGACAGCAGCCAGACCGACCCAGCTCACACCACCCTCCCCACGCTGTGTGTGATCTTGGCAGGATCAGCAGCTCTCTGCAGACCCCTGTGCCCATGTTTGCACAACAACCCCCAGCTCCTCGCTTCCCACCCTCTCCTGGAGCCCCCCCTGTCGCAGCTGCCACCACAACAGCGTGCAAACACACTCCCCCTCCCTCCCTGCACCCACACAGCTCTGCTCACCACACACCAACACCCACTGCGAGCAGGACTCTGCCAATTCTGGAGTGTCTTCTCCATCCTTTCCTTTTCCTGCCATTCCCCAGCTTTGAAGCAGAAGGGAAAGCACCACCTGGCCACCAGCAAGGAAGCTGGAAAACCACCACCCCAAAGCTTTAAGGTGTTTTCTGCTCTTGGTGTTGCTGCTCCTGAGGCCAGACAAGACGGACAACTTCGCGTCCCCCACTTTGAAAAGAGCTTTGATCACCGCTGATCCCGGCCAGGTTCAAGCCAGGGGAGCAAAGACAGGCGTGGTGGAACAAGGACAAGGCTGTCATGTTGCTGTGAAAATACATCCCTTGGTTTCTGTCATGCCAGAGAATTCATTTCAGCTCGAGGATGTGCTGGAGAGAGAGAGGAAGGGAAGAGCAGACAACCACCAGGGACTCTGAGCCAGAGACTGCACTGCAGCGGGAAGGAGCAGGATATAATTCTCCCAGCCCAAATGCCCCTTAAGTCTCTGATGCCAGAAAACAGGAGATGGGAAGATTTGCTATTCTCCCTTGTTTGTTTGTCTGTGCCAGAGCCAGAGAGGCTGACAGGGAGTGCAGCTTTACTGCCCTGCTCACTCCAGGAACAAGCAGAGTGCTCAATCTCCCTGCCCTGCAAGCTCAGAGGGACAAATTAGCCCTGAGTTTGTGACATCTTTCACTACAGAATGGGCTTGAGGGACTCTTCATCAGGAACTGGAGTGACAGGACAAGGGGGAGAGGCTTCAGACTGAGAGGAGGATGAGATACTGGGAAGGGATTCTTCCCTGTGAGGGTGGGGAGGCCCTGGCACAGGCTGCCCAGAGCAGCTGTGGCTGCTCCATCCCTTGGAAGTGTCCAAGGCCAGGTTGGACAGGGCTTGGAGCAACCTGGGGCAGTGGAAGGTGTAAAGGGGTTTAAAACTAAATCACCACTCTATGATTCTATGAATCCTTCCAAGTGATTTCTCCCAAGCCAAACCTCCACCAGCTGATCCCAAATTGTACAGGATTCCTTCCCAACCCTCTCCCTTACCTCCCAGTCTGTTTTGGGAGCAGGTCAATAAGACATGCACTGCTACATTTGGGTCGACAACAGATTTATGTCTGTACAGCATCCTGCTCAGTCATATCACGGTGCACAATTAGCTGTAATGCCATTTTCAGCGCTTAAGAATAAATCAATAGCTGGTTAATTTAGAAGCAATAAAACGGAACATTTTTTCCCAAATAGCCTAGAGTTGCTCTGAGGAGATTCCATGCCACAGAGGGATTACAGGGAAGGCATTGCACGGAGCTGGATAATTCCATGACCTTTTGGTCCCGCACATTAAGTGATTGTGAGTCAAACTTTATTTTCTGGCGGCGGATCAGGGTCAGAGAGGAATCACTTTCCTACCATAAAACTGCTGCACTGAGGCAGGTGCAGAGCTCTCATTTTGGGAAGGATTTGGGCTCCCTGTGACAGTCTCGTGCCCCCACTGATCCCCCCTCTGTGCTGAAGGATGTATGGAGCCAACGCCTAAGGGATAAATCCACTGAAATAGGAATATGTGCACCCAACACGGGATCTGCTGGATGCCATGGGACAGGGAGGAACAAGGGGCTGGAATCAAGGACAATCTTCCTTGGGGACTGACTGTCCAGGATGGAGAGAAGCCCCTTGGGCTCAGAAAACAACATCCCAAAGAGCCCTGAATAAACACAACACCAAGCACACACAGCTCTGCCCTGGCTGACCTGCTCCCAGTCCCTGGGACTGATCAAAAACTCACTGAAACCATTATAAAGACTCTCAGGGATACAGGGAGGACAGCAGGGAAAGCTGTTTCTCTTCCCCAATTTGTGATCCAGCCTCACAGGCTCTGCCAGCTCTGCCCTGCAGAAGCAGAATTAAAAATCCTCCTAAATAATGCTTGAGCCGCAGCAGAAACAAATGGTTTCCGTGTGAAGATGAAGCTGAAACACTTATCACTGAAGGAAAACAACCCTCCAGAAGGTCCCATTTAATGAAGAGGCACTGCCAAGGTTAGGGAGGCCAAAAGTTTGATGGCTGTTCCCTTCCTTTGATGCGATGCTGCTCTCGGCTCCTTCCTTCTTGCCTCCCCACAGGAATGTTGCCGGAGTGTAATTGTGTGTGTGTACACATACACAGACAAAGATGGATAAAAACGATGCCAATAGCCTGGAGCATTTGCAAACAGCCTCACAGAAGCTCTTTTAAAAGAGCAGATGGAGGTGGGAATCTCAGCTGGCGCCGGGAGCTACTGCTCAGGGAAGGGTGACCCAGGAGGTGGGAGAGAGCTCAGGAGAGTCTCCAGTCTGTTCAGTGCCCTGTCTCTGACCCTCAGCAAATCCCAAATCCCTCCTAGAGTTGTCCCACCCGACCTCAAACACTCAGCTGAAACTGCCAAAGTAGGAGCAGCATCACCCTTCACCAGCCAGGGAAGGAGCAGAAGGTGCCAGTGGGCATCTTCCAGAGATCATGGATTCATTAAAGATCACAAAATCATGGAAAAGACCTCCAAAATCCTCCAGTCCAACCTTCAACCAAATACCAATGTGCCAAATAAACCATATAATGAAGTGATGATGCTCGTTCCCTCCCACAGGGAGGAAAGCTGTGGCAGGAGATCCTTCCTGGAGCCCCAGGGGATGGATTTGGCCCCTTGTTTCTCTGCTTTGCAGAAGGCAAATGACTCAGGGTCTGCTCTCCCACAGTGGTGGGATTATCACCAATCCACGTCCCCGTGGATTCGTCACCAGCTGGGAAAGTGTCACTGGGTTCTCACAGGCACAGCAGTAATGACAGGGCAGGGCAGAAATCAGTGAGGAAGTCTTGGCTTAAATAGCACCAATCCCACTGTTAGCTTTGGCTAAGCCTATTTTCCCAAGGATCTCTGAGCATTCTGTGAGCTGTATTTAAGCTTCAGGAAGACTGGGGAAGGACCACAGAGGAAAACAAAGGGCAGGGAGGGGGGTACAGGCAGCCTGAACTCGGATGTACACAGAATTATTGTCAAACCCAGCAAAAGAATTCGGTTTTCAGCTTTGCTGCTGGGCAGCAACACCACAGAGCAAAGCAGTGAAAAGATCTCAAGGAAATAGAAAATGTTCTTCTCCAAAAGCAGTACTCAGAGTTAAGCAGCTGAACTGAATCTGCCCAAACTTTTCTGGGCAGAAATGTGATTCTCGCTTGCTTCCATCCCCAACAGTGTAGGTTTTTTAAAGTTTTTTTCAGTTTCTACCAAGCCCTGCCAGAGCCTGTGCATTTTCCTGCTGCAAGCTTTCATTAATGTTTCCGCTGGGAAAAAAGAAGAATTAATTCTGTAATGAGTTCTTACACAGGATCCCAGAGTCCAGGTCTCCCTTCCAACAACGTGAGCACCCCTGAGAGAGTCCCAGGGCCCCGCTCCTGCTCTGACTCCATCCCACGCCATCCTATCACCGCAACAACCACACCTACCACCGGGAGATCCTCTGCTCCGCGCCTCACGAACGGACCAAACCCCCCATCCACCCTCATCATCCCGCGGCGCTCAAGGAAGCTCCAGGGCTCGGCAGCGCCAAACCCCGGCGGAGCAGAGCGAAAGAGAGCAGCTGATTCACTGACCCGGGCGATCAGCTCCCCGACCATCCCCGTCCAGGTGCCGTTGGCCTCGGGCACTCCGTAGACGCCGTCCCCGACCAGGTGGATTTTGTAGTTGAAGCGCAGGATCTCGGCCAGCTCCTTCAGCATGTCCACGCAGAAGCCCTCGTAGCGGTCGTTGCCCTCCAGCTCCTGGTGGTTCCACTTCAGCATTAAGTAAGGGTTTTCCTGCAGTGAAACTGGGCAGCTGTCATTCCCATCTTAGCCGGGGCGTCCCGCCAGCACGGAGCAGGGAGGGCAGCGCCACGGGGGCAGAGGTTCGTAGGATCACAGGGTGGGTTGGTCTGGGAGTGGATCGCCTCGTTCCAACCCCAAAAAGCACATCCCGTCCCCATGTGCCCCTCTCAGCCTGGGTATGGAAAGCTTGGGGGTGTCAGGCTCTCAGAGCTGTCTCCACATTGATATTCCCTGGCCTCTGCTGTGGGGAGGTGCTGCAGGTTTATCCAGGTTTAGGACACAAATCGTGATTTGGGGGCTGTTTCCAACTGGGAGGTGCCAGAGCAGCCCAGTGACTGCTCCGAGTCATGGCAGAACACACCCAGTCTCTCCCGGCACAGAGCCACTTCTCCAGTCTGTCTCCCTTCTCAAAAACTTTATGGGACTTTGGGAAACAGTCAGGAATTTGGGTGCCTTTAAGGAAGGAGCAGAGGCATTGAAAAAAATCACCTGGAAGGGGAACCTGCTGAAGTGGTGCCTGTAGATGTGGTCTTCATAAAAACCGTGCCCATCTTGGCCAATTTTTATAATTTTATGGGTAGAAGGGACAACTGCCCCTTCCAACTCACCAGCCGCACGCCAGACGAGAGCCCCACTGAGAGCTGAACGCGGAACGGCAGCGCCTCCCCGTCCCAGCCCTCTCCCCAGCTGCCTGCGAACTCATCCAACGCCACTTCCACACCAAACATCGACTGGGGTTTAGTTACACCGCCGCGAACCGTCCCCCGCGCTGCAACTAGCCACGCGACGGCCTCTCCTTGACGACATCGGCGTGCAAATGCTGCAGGCCGGGGAGCGGACAGGAGCCGGGAGCAACATTCCAGCCGATTCCAGCCCCGATGGGAACCGTGGGTGCCCCCCTCGCTTACCAGGATGGTGGTGACGATGAGCGTGGTGTTGAAGAGGCTGTCGGAGATGTTGGAGGAGAAGATCCTGCTGTCCATGCTGAGCCCCTCAGACACGTGCCAGTGGCCAATCTGGAGGCACAAACAGCACAATAAGGGGATTTATAGGGCGAGTCACTGCCTACACCCGCCATATGGCTCTGGTGAGCGACAACCAGCGGGCTGGCCTGCTTAGGAATGCTCCATTACCTTTACAAGGCACCCCAGAACGGGTCAGCAGAGAGATTAACCCGCTGTGCACACCCCCACCCGCTCTGCAGTGCCAAAAACCCGGCCCTGTGCTGCCTTCCCACGCGTCCTTCCTGCAAACCGTGGGCTGGGCAGCCCCCTGGGAGCCACACGGCCTCGTGTGCTGGCCCCAGACGCCACCAAATGGGTCCATCTCAGCCAGAAACCCCCAACCTGCAGGCTTGCCCCTCCCAGTGTGGTGCTGGGAGCCTCTGCCATCCCCCTTGGAGGATGATGGTGAAACGAAGCCACGTTCTCAGCGCTGCTGCTCCACGACTCATCTCCTCTTCCCGCTACTGACTACCACCATTGAGGACTTCCAAATATTCTCATGCAGGCTCATCACACCCAACAGCTCTGCCTACAGCCCAATTTACCCATCCAAGCATCAGTGTCGCTGCAGCAAGCCCAGTTCCCACCGTGGAGGGCAGGGACCAGTCCCCCAGTGCTGGGAGGACATCGTGACTGAGCTGTGACAGAACCAGCCCTCTGCCTTCAGCCAGGGGGGAGGGATACTCAACAAAACCCAATTTTAACTTCAAGAGCCCAATCTCCCTCCCTCAGAGCTCTGGGCAGGGAGATCAGCACCTCCAGCAGCTCGTTCAGAGCGTGCAAATTAAACTCTTGCTCTGTTATTGTCCTTAAAAGAGCCTCTGCTTTTCCTCCTCTGTTTTTCCTCATGGATACACGGGTGGCTGAGAGAGGCCAGCTCCCTCTGAAACCCCTTCTCCTCCTTTTTCTCCTCTGTCCCCATCAGGCTCCAGCACTCTGCTGGTGTCCTCTGACACCTCTGTAGTGAGGTGCTGTGGCCCTGAGAGGCAGTGGGCGACCCCAACGTGTAGGGAGGTCTTCAGAGCTCCTCCAGAGCAAATCCAAGGGCCATCCTTTCCCAGCTGTTGGGGTAAATCCATCCCAAGTGACCGACAAGCCACAGTGGGAATCTGTGCCTCCTCATCTCCAGGCACAGGGAGCAGTGGGGAGGGCAAGCAGGACAGCTTGCACTCAGAATCACACACAAGGGACCCTAAAGGCCAGCTCCTGGCCCTGCACAGACACCCCAACACTCCCATCCTGTGCCTCAGAGCGTTGTCCAAACGCTCCCTTAGGCTCTGCCAGGCTTGGGGCTGTGACTGCTCCTAGTGCAGGACTCAGCAGCCCCAGACTAGATTTCCCCCATACTTCCCAGGCAGGGAGTGCCTGGAGCACAGCTCTCACTGGCCTGCACAGGCTGCTCTGGGATGAATCCATGTGGGATGAATCCATGTGGGATGAATCCATCCTGAGCTCCCCACCCCTGCACAGAGGTCTGGCCTCCAGCTGTGCCTGCCACACCACAGCCCCTCTGCCGCGACTGCCTCTCGGAGGGAGCCATCACTCACCAACATTGCCTCATTTTTCTTCCTCCTGCATTCCTCAACCAGAGATTACTGACAGATTAACTTTAATTTTAACATCCCTCGCTGTTCTCCAATTTGTCCCTCCCCTGCTGGCACCCGCTGAGACTGATTGTCTGCCTCTCCCTCTGACGGTGCCGTGGGTTTGACCTTGCTGTGAAAAGCACCAAGGCCACGCAATCCCACGTGCTGGGGTGCTCCCCCCTCACCCTGCCTGGTCCCAGCTCACCGCCGTCCCCCTCACAGGCTGGGAAAGCTCCTCACGCTGCTGTGTCTGGAGTGTCAGAGGCTCCTCACATCCCTCTTCTGCAAGATGGATGTCAAGGTGATTTTAATCATCTCTGTCTACATATAAAGAGCCTCTGAAGAACAGAAAGCATATCCATCTGCAAAGTGGTTTAGAACACAATCAACGCTCCATAAGACCATCCTGTTGTTAAGGATCTGGACAAGGACTTCAGGGTTTTTAGGACTTGAGGTTTTGAAGTAGTGGATACGATTGGTGTGTATAAATACAGCAGGTGGAGGAGGTCCGTGGCAAAGAGGTAGAACAGCTTTCGAAGCTAAAACGATGGCGTTGGCACAAAAATAAATACATACAAACAAACCAGCCAGGAATAAACAGCCTGAAAAGCCAGAGGAGTGGTTCCCAATGATCGGAGGAGCTGAAGTTGATACCTGCCCTAGAAGAGCAACGAGGGCAGCACAACCACCTGGATCATATGACCCGGTGAGAGGGAGAAAAGTCCCTCCACATCCTCAGGCATGTGTGATCCCACTGTCAACCCCCACAGCATCATCTCTGCACCTCCCAGCATCTCCCTTTGCCCTAAGGAGACCCAGCCCTGCCTGAAACACCTTCAGGCACCTCGAGGCAGGGCCTTGTTGTTCATCCTCCTAGTGCAGGGAGCAAACACAGCCTCAGTGTGAGCCAGCCCTGGGACAAGCAGGGAAGTGCCATTTCTCCTGCCCCTGCTCCATCCCCACAGGCAGGTGAGGTGCCTCCATTTAGCTGCTCTGAAAAAGGTGTTAATTGGGGTGGTGGCACATAAAGATTTCTCATCTCCGTAGAAAATCCCCCACGTGGGGCGTTCCTGGCTCGCTCCTTCCACCTTCTGTGCAGAGGCTTTGAGGCTCCTCATGGTGTGAGGTGATGAAATACCACTCCAACGAATGATTTTAATGAAATCTTCTGCTCAGTGTTCTGTAGGCACAGAGGTGACGTGGCAGGACTTCTCCGTAAGCTTCAGAGGCACCACAGGTATTTACCAGCCCCATTCCCAGCTTCACTTTAAGGTAAAGCCAGCCCTTGGAATTCAGGTCTTGGAACAGGCAGACAACAACAACAGACACCTTCCGGGCTCAGATTAGCAAGTGCATCCATCACCTCCTCTTCACTGTGTCCCCAGGAAAAGGAAGGAGTGCACAATGCAATCCAGGTGCCCCAAGGAGAGGGAATTTGGGAGTGACTGGGGAGGGGGAAAGGGGAATCAAACAAACAAATGAAGGAAATCCCTCAGAGGACACTGCCTGCAGGGTAGTTCAGTGGGGTTGGATTCCTGAGTGACAGCACCGATGGCAGCACAGCAAACAGGCAAAAGCTTCCTCCACTGAAAACATCAACTATTGAAACTGAAGAACCACGAGACACACACACCCCTCACCCCTGAGGCCACCCAGCATCCCCCACGATCCCCTCCCTCCCCAAATGTCCCCTCTGGACAGCCTGACCGACACCTGGCACAGCCCAGGCAGGGCTATGGTGGCACACGCTGAGTTTGCCAGCTCCTGGGGGCAAAACACATCGAGGTCTTTGCAGGACCCATCCCTGGGCTGTTTTTGGGGGTGCCAGGAAGAGGAGCCTGAGAGATTGAGGCTGATTAGCTGCTGCTTAATTAACAAGGTTTGAGCGGGGATTGGTAGGGTCCCAGAGCTATGGGCGGGTAACTCATCTGTGTCTCACCAACATTCCAATGAACAGCCCCAGTATTCCCACTGGTGTCCCAGGACACAGCAGGGCCTTGGGTTGAGTGGAGACTGATGGGCCTCACTTAGGATGGGCAGAGCTGGGGTCAGTCTGACCAAGGTGGGGCCGCAGCTTCCACACCCTCCCCTAAACCACAGCCCCTCTTCGCTCCCTCCGCCCACGAGGTCCCCAAGCCCCAGGCCGCGATTTACACAAACCCCTCTGCCGAAAGCAGAGCGCGCCGCAGCGCTCGCCGAAGGGGCAGAGCGAGGGGGGGGGACAAATAAAAAAGATGACATTTTCCACAACGCAGCCCTCGTCAGATCCACAGATCACCAACACATTAATGAGCCTGTGCTTTATCGAGCATCCTGCGAGCAGGGAGCAGCTCTCATATGGCTGCGGAAAAAAACTCCTCTGGTGAAGCTAAATCAGGAAGAGGCGCGTTTGGTGCGTTACATAAACGCATTAAAAATTGGATGTCAAAAAGCCCTGCCTCTCCTTGCCCAAAAGCAGCAGCCAGTTAGAGATTCTAAGTGTCTCTAATTTGCTTCCTTGGCTGGATCAGCTTCAAAAATTCGGTGAAGTCTCTATCAAAGCTGATGGGCTGGGAGTCCCTGTGGCTTCAGTAGATGGAAGGAGGGAGAGGAGGAGAGGGAAAGGGAGGAAGAGAGGAACGGGCAGAGTTAAAAGGAGCTTGGTTAAAACTAAGGAGGGAACAGAAGTGTTTCAAACAAATCAGTTAATACAACCCTCGGGAGCAAGATTGTCTCCAGGATGCGAACGTCTGTTCTTTACCCCGTTCCTTTAATTAAAATATTTCTAATGATTTATTTAGTCCTTTTCATTAAAAGAAGCCGGGCTGGCAACAAGAAAATAACCACTTATGGCACAGCAGAGCTGCCTTTGGCTTCCCTTCACAGCGAAGTGCAGGGGTGGCAGGGTGGGCAGGAGCCTGCCAGGTTTCACAGCTCCCTGGGGATGCCCTGTGGTGTTGAACACACCACAACAAACTCTTTGAGGCTGGGAGGGGCCCTGACACCCCTCTGGGCACTGCTGTGGGTCAGGAAAATCCCCGGAGAAAGAGAGAGGAGAAGGTGGAAAAGCTGTCGCAGGCGTTCGGAGCAGTTTGATGAAAACCAACCCTTTCCTGTTGGGTTGGTGACAGGACACGGCTTGCAGCCACCCCCAGGGGACTGCCCTGTCCTTCCAACACCTTTTCAGTGTGGCTGGAAGTGCTACATCCCCACTGATGGGAAATTTGGAGAGCTTAATCCCAGCGCAGCTTTCCTGGGCATCTCCGAGAGGCAAAGCTCCTTATTTACCAAGCTGTTACAACAGGCCAGGGAAGGTTTTCTCCTGTCAGAGCAGGTTTGTGGGGAAGAGATGAGGCTTTAGTCTCAGGGCAGATCAGGCTGCAGCCACAGCTCCCCGTGGAGCTCCGGGAGAAGCTCTGCTCCGAGAGGACCCGCGCGTTTCATGTGAAGTCCCTGCCACATTTGAACACATCAAAAACAAAGCTGTCACAGGGAGGTTTGCAGCGTTTTCTTCCCGAATCCGGCAGAATTCGTGTCCCTATTAACGCAGATGGGCTTGGATCTGTCACTTCTGTTCGGAGGGTGATGGGTTTGGGAAAGGATTAAAAGGGCACTGTGGGGAAAATGCCATCCTGATCCCCCCTGCTCACTCACAGAGAGGCAGCATCAAAGCCAAGCTGTCACTTGACAGGTAAGAACTGGCAGGTAACATCCTTGCCAAGGCTGAAATTCACTGCTGCCAGACCAGGAGACGGTTCCTAGTGCCAAAATGCTCTGCTGGTGAGGGTGGGATACAATAGCTTTTGTTCTCTGCCAGCGTCTGGAAGTGACAATCTCTGAGCAAAGGGCAGCGGAGGAGCTGTCAGCAGGAAAACAAGACAGATTAAACTCCTATTTTCTGGGACTTCTGGTTTTTTTTTTTTCCTGAATGAGGTTTGGATTTACCAGCAAATTCCTTGGATTTGTGCCATGTAATCTCGCCGGTTTGATACCTGTGGCCCCACACAGTTATCCTTAAACCGGAAAATATCGCTGGGGCAGAAAGCCTGAGACGAGGAAATACCACTCAAAAGTAATGATTTTAATGAGACCTGCTCAGTGCCCTGTAGGCAGGGGAAAGCTGTGAGGAACCTGCGAGCACCGAGGCAAAAAGTAAATGAGAGTCTGAGCTAAGCAAACCTGTTAGAGATGAACCATAAAATGAGAGGCAAATGAACTTGGACTCCCCCACCCACACCACACAGGGGAGAGATGGTGGGGAGCCCCTCACATGGGCTTGCCCCATTTGCTTTCCCTCCCAGAAGCAGCTTGGGAAGGTTCATAGCACTCCCTTTCTTCCCGTTTTGTGGAAAATCTTCCCATTTTCCCCCCATCCAAGTAATTTTGCGCAAATGTCGCCACAAGCTTAAGAACAAAAGGGTCGTGAGCGTGAGCTTGTTCCTGGCACAGACTCCATGAACTCCTTCCTGTTCCTGTGACAGGCCAGAGCTCGGCTCTGCCATCACCCCCTCCAGGGCCTGAGAGATTAAGACAAACCTAAATTACCCCGAGGCACGTCCTTGATGAGGTCAGACTGCTGTTTGCCACAGGGAGAGCCACGACACCCCTGAGTGCCTCACGGTGCAAACGAGGGGGGTCCACAGCGCCCTTCGGTCCCCAGAGCATCACCCTGAGGCCCCAGGACACCCCAGGACACCCTCGGGCCATCCCTGGCAGTGCCCGGGGCGGGGTGGCCGCTCTCACCTGCCGGAAGCCGCCGCGTGAGTGCTGCAGGATCTTCAGGGCGTAGTTGGAGCGTTGGCCTTTGCTGTTGAATTCGATGTGGCCGGTGAGACCTTCCAATTCTACCTGTCCAAGAGACACTGAGTTACAGCGCCCATCGGGGCAGCCCCACCCCAGATCCCCCCCTCCAGAGCCGCTGGCCCCACATCCCACACACTCCCAGCAGGAACGGCAGTGTAATCCATATATCACAATCCTAATGACTTTTGGAGTCTGGCTGGAGGACAAAAGACATGGAGAGGAGCAGGGAACCAGCACCACAAGGGGCAGGGCTCCCCAGATTTCCTTGCTTTGGGACAAGCAGCTCCACATCCCCTCGCCACCTCCCTCCATCCCACTGGGTCTCCAAGCAGCAGAGCCATGGAGAGCTGAAGGGTTTAGTTGTCCCTGGCTAAAGGTGAGGTTTAAAACAACGGACCAAGGTGGTACAAGGCTCAGGTTCAGCTGAGCTCTCCTCTGTGGTGAAAGGGAGTCTTTTAAAATTTCCTTGTCTCAGTCGCACCCCAAAGAGACTCGGAAATGTGCTCCTTCTGCATGGTCAGAGGAGCCCCAGTGACAAACTCCAACTGTTTCACCAGGATGGAATTCCAGAGCATTCTCATGCCACATTTGGGCTTGTTTGGTTCCGGCAACCGCATTTTGGGGGTCAAAGGAGCCCAAACCCATAGGGGAACTCGCACCTTGCCCCTGAGCTATGAGCAACTGTACTGCATGATCTTACAACAGCTCAAAACAGAGCTCAGATTGCTTGGAAACATTCATATTTAAAAAAAAATAAACATTGAATTCCACTTTTTCAGCAGCAAAGCCCGAAAAACGGAGAGTTTCATGTCATTCCCAGGCCAGCGACAACTCAGCCCTCAGATCTCCCCTCCTTCCCCTCCAAGAGCCCGGCCCCCACCAGAGCTGCTGCTGGCGGCCAGGAGCGGCCTCCAGCCCCCTCTCACCATCCTCAGGTAGTTCATGAGGCTGGTGCCGTGCTGCCAGATCTGCGCCGAGCCGCACGACAGCGGCTTCACGCCGATCTCCTGGCTGCGGTTCAGCTCCTGCACCGCCGTCACCACGGCGTACACGGCGTCGAACAGCAGCGCCGACGACAGCTGCGGGGAGAGGCAGGGCAAAGTCAGCCCGGGGGACAGAGATCCAACCCCTCCCTGCGCCCTGGAGCAAGCAGGAGAGTGGTCTGTCCATCATCTGGGAGCAGGTGGGATGTCCTTAGCGCTTGCTTGCTCCTCAGGGGTTGGTCCATCACTGTCTTCTTTCTGTTTGTCCTTGTCACTTCCTGTTTGTTTCTATCTCAGTTTCTTCAGTTTTCCTGGCCTAATCAGGGGAGATTTTCTGGTGACTGATCAAGCTGCTGGTCAGGGGGAACCTCCTAAGAGAAACAGGTTTGTGGAGTTCTTAAAATCCCAGGCAGAACAGAGATCCTGTGCCTGCTCCCACGGGAGGAGAAGTGACTGTGTGGCTCCAGCCACCATGGGTGTCCTTCTCTGACCGCTCCTTTGACAGGCACACCCACAAGAAATGAGGTTTTGCAAGATCTGCTTCTCAATCAGCCCAATCCTGCCTTTCAGACCCCTCAGAGACCACCCACCCCTCGCTACAACCCCCAGCTTCCTGCTGGCTGGTCCCTGCTGGGAATGTCCAGAGTCCACTCATCCCCTCTCCCTCTCACCTTGGCTGTGTTTGCCTTTTCCCAGGTTTCTCTGTCCATGCAGCCTCACAATCCCTGTTCCTCACCCAAGCACAAGTTTCCATAGCTCTGCTCTCATTTTCTCTCCCGTGCTCACTCTTGCGACCGAGATTTCACTTTTAATTACTGTCACCTCCTGACTCGGCTGGAATTAAGCCCTTGCAGCTCATTACTACCAAGGCTACATTTTCCTCATGGATACTTCCAAGAGCATCCTCTTGCCATCCCAGCTCTGGGCAGAGGGTTCAGTCTCCAGCCTGAGGCCGCTTTCCCCACCCCACCCTGGTCGTGCCCTCCAGCCCTGCGGTGGCATCTGCATCCTCTCTCTCTCCCACAGCCTGGTTGGGTTCATTCGCTGCTGCCAGTGGCCCTGCAGGGACAATCTTGCCCAGTTCAGTGATCCCAACAATCCTTTGGCTTCCACTCTGTTGCTAATTTGAGCAGAGTGAGCCGGACTCAACCCTGCTTGATCTTACTCAGACCAGCGGTGAGACCCCACTGACCACTGGTGTGGGATTAGACACTTGACAAGCAGCACAAAACCCTCAAAACCTACAAGCCACCATAAATTAAAAGGCAGGATTCCAGCCCAATGCCATCAAACCCCCAAACACCAGCTCTGACAGCACCGGTGACCTCTCACTCCTCCAGCCCTGGCACAGACCCACGTTTGCTCTGTCACATTCCTCTGGCACATCCCACTTTAATCTGTTTTACACAAGGAGCGTCCAGGGACTCTCCAGCGAGCTCAGAGCAGCTTGACAGGCATCTGTCAGTCCTGCCTGTGGCAGGAGGTAAAATGTGACCCCAGAGGAGCTGAGCAGCCTGAGGACACACGAGGGATGGCTGCCAGAGCGGGGACAGAATTTGGGCATCCTCCCACCCTTCTTCCCTTGTGTTTGGGGAAAAATCTGCTGAGGTTGATCTAAACATTCCCCTCCTGGAAAGCCTTTTCCAGAGGTTCTTAAAGGAGCTGATATATCTTTCTCCCTACCTTTCTTTTATCCCTTCAACACGAATTTTTTCCCTAACAAGGCCTTTCTCCAGCGTGTCCTGCCCCTGTTCCACGAAGCTCTTTGCATACACTGAATTTTAACTGTGAACTTAATCCTGTCCAGGTTACAGGATGTCACACGCAATTAACAGTTCCTTTCCCGAATCAGGAACCACATTAATATCATTTGGACAAATGAAACTGTTATGAGTCCAAACACAACCCCCGTGACCCCAAAGTTTCCCCCAATTTCGCACCAAATCAGAATATTGGCCCAGCATTTTTAATTGTCTCCTGCTGGGCTTCCATTTCCATTATCCCTGAGCAGTTAATCCCTTATTAGCTGGTGAGCAGGAGACTTGTATATCCTAGTGAAGCAATTGACACTATTGATTGGAATATTTTACCCCTGAGCTCTGGAAAATTCATTAGGATTTCTGCCAGCCCCTCATAATTTCAAGCAGCTTAGGTACTGGGGAGGGTGTGGTGATATACACGATCAGGTCCCCGTGGCATGGAATAGGAATCCCTTCCATGACTTTTTTCTTTCCTGGTGGAAAATCACAGCTTTCCCCAGGCAGATCCAGCCAGAGGGATTTGTCCCTGCCCCCCTGAACGCTCCTCAACTTCCTTCATGTCACCTCTAAAAATCTCTCACCGCTTTTATATTCTCATTTGAAACCACGGCTCTGTCGCTCTGTCACAAAAAAGCCAATTTGTCTGTTAACAAATTGATTCTCTCCTTCGCCTGCACCATCTGATTTGTGCAGATTTGGTTGGTTTTGTGCCTCCTCTGCAGCATCAGAGCTCCGTGGCAGGGTCTGCAAATCCGTGGGGGGCTTGGGAGAACTTCCCTCGATCCCTAAACCCCAATTCTTGACAATGCAAGTTGCTGATAAAAATTGCCACTTGATCTCCAGGGAAACGTGAACAGGTCTGGCTACTCTGGGTTTTGCCATGTGTGTTTTTGTGGTTTTTTTTCTCCCTAAAACATTATCATCTGTATCTTTGCCCCCAAACCTAACACGGAGAATTAAAACCATTAAAATCCCGTGAAATAGACTTTGCAATCTGGATTTTATTCAATGACATAAACACTTAATTACAAACATCTGTTTTAGCCTAAATTCTAATTACCAAATCTAGCCATCTGTAATTTGAATGATTTTCTCTGATTTCCTTTCTTTGCAATGTGATTAATGAGAATGGCATTAGAGCAGGCAGCTCCCTCCTCCTTTGTCAGATGCTTCCTCAGCTCCAGCAAGAAAGCCCTGGGATTTTGCAGCTCACGGGAAACCTCCCTCCTGTCACTTCCAGCTGTTGAGCTTCCCTTTCTCCCTTTAGGATGAGTTATCCCACGGGATAACTCCTTCAGGACTGCAAGGGGAAGTTCCAGCACAGAGAGGTGCTCCCTGGGAGATGAGACCTGCCAGATTTCCAGCAGCAGAGGCAGAAAGGTCCTGGATTCACCTCAGGAATCCCCTGGAATCTCCTCAGGAAAGGAAACTCATGCCTTGCCTGGGAACATTTCACCCCTGCCCTGTAACTTCCCCACCCTCAAAGCCCTTTTCCCATCACCTGGGACGTGGCATTTTGAAGAATTCCACTCTCTCCAGTAATAATTTTGCATCCTCCCACCTGCAGACTTTGCTGGATGCTCAAGACAAGGCAGGGAAAGAACCTACAATGGGAATTTTAATTTCCCCGTCACACCTGCTGCCTATTCCTCCTGTCTGCTGTTTGCACTACGAGCAGGAAATTTGTTTTTAATGCCTTTTAAGAGTCCATGCAACTGCCATCCAAGCGGGGAGCTTCCTGGTAGGAACCCTGTGGAGACCGAGCAGGGCAAGCTGAGGAGGGAGAGCAGGATGGTCCCAGGCACATCCCGTGGCCTGAGCTCATGTCAAGCCAACAAGATGTGGACACAAAGGGCGAAAATCTCCTTATTTTGCCTGTCAAGGATCCCTTTGTGCTGACAATAAGGAGGTTTTCAGCAGCTCAGCTCGTCAAGGGGGCTCTGAGTTGCATTAAAATCCATGCAAAGGCTTCCACTGAGGATATTTTCTCCATCTTCCCTCCCCCAGCTCCATCTCCCCGCGCCCCTGATGTGGCAAATCTGCTTTGCAGACTCTCCCAGCGGGGGAAAATCCCTGGGGAAGGCTTCAGTGCTGCTCTGCACACGTCAGGGAGATGCTGGAGCAGGGAACGCAGCCCAGCCCCTGGCATCTGCCTGACCCAGCCCTGCCCGTGCCCTCTGCACTCACAATCCCACTTCCACGAGCGTTTTCCTGGAGGTTAAACACACAGGGACAAATTCCATGAGGGAAACACCAAGTTAGAGCTGCATCATCCCCTGCACTCACATGTAAATGTAATTCAAATTAAGATTAGCTTGAATTTAAAGCTGAGCTCCCAGTCTAGCACAGAGAAGCCCCATCAAGCTCTGCACCCCAAGGTCCCTTGGGGCAACCTCAGACTTTTGGGATCTCTTTGGTATTTTCCACCTCAGGAGGCTCCCCTGTAAATCACGGATTGACACCCCAAGTTGTCTCCTACCTATTTAATTAAAATGCTCTGCCTGGCTCATCCTTCCCATTCCTGGACCAGCATCTCCCCACAAAAGCCAATCCAAGGTACAACTGCAGCCTGGGGATGTGCCCGAGCTTGGATTAAATAATTACATTACTTGGATTAAATAATTAAATTATTTCATAATATAAATAATTTAAAACTTATCTGAGACCAGAGTTTCTACCTCTGCATTGCCCTGGACCGTCCTGGAGCTCTTCCCACAAGGTTTTCCTGGTGGTTTGTAACAGTTTCCAGCTCAGGGAGGTTCTGGATGATGGGAATGGACTTTACTTACTGCTGGCCCAGTAAAAGGAGCGTGGTCACAATTCTCCTGCCAGGACTGGTTGAGGCTCTGGACAAACTCTTGGAAGAAGGCGTGAGACTGGTTGAAAATGGAAAATCCCAGGATGTTGACTCGGTCGTCCAGCAAGCTGTCCAGGCGCTGCAGGGAGAACTCCTAAAGCAGCCCAGAACACAAAGTGGGATTAGAGGAGGAAACAGGCACTGAAAGCTTCAAACCCACTCCATGGCCCCGAAGGGAAGGTGGGACCAAGGAGTGAGAGCCTGGATGTGAAACACACCCGGTGGTTGGGAAGGAAGAGCCTGGATTACCCAGGATTTGACTCAGGGTGCTGCCCACCTCAGGCTTTTAATGAAGATGTCAGCCAAGTCCAGTACTTTATTGGCCAAATTCCACCAAAAAAACCCCAAAACCTCACAAGAGGGTGTCACTCATCTGCTGAGTGAGGCTGTTCTGCATCATATCCAATTTGGGGACCCCAAGTTTCAACAGTTGAATTAAATCAGTTGTTTCCCACAGGAGGAGGAACCTAAAGCTGACCTACCTCACCCTACCCTAACCCCAGTCCTGCACTGCCCCTTTCTGCCACCAGGTACCAGGAGGAGAAGCCACCCCAATGCCCTGGGGAGGCTGGGAAGGTGCCTTGGCTGTGGGTTTTGGGGTTGGGAGCATCCTCTTGCATTTCTGCAAGTGGCAAGGAGTATAAAAATGACTACATCAAATAAATTAAAGCAAAAAAAAGGTTCTATTTTGCTCCTCACATCCATGGACGCAGTTACACGACAAAGCCAGATTCCTGGAGAAGAGTCCAGCCCTTCTTGTCCTGTCAGCAGGGAATAATGGCACCTTCCTCACTAATTTCGCTTTTGCTAATTGCTGAAATGGAGTGAGGAGGTGGGAGCAGCGGTTTCAGGAGCTGCTGGGTGCCCATCATGGATGCAGATGTCCCTGGGCTCCCTGGAGAACGAGATCCCAGCAAGCCAAGCCGTTCTTTATCTCTGCTGGGCACGCAGGAACAACACCTGTAAATCCCCCAAAAAAATGGAAGCTACAAGACTCTTCCAGCACGGCCAACACCCTCGGGAACGTGACCAGCCCCGGGATGGAGCACGTTTTGGATGCAGCCACATTAACACTGGGAAACGTGAAATTGCCTGTGAACCATCGATTCACTTGAATGATCTGATCCCCCTGCCTGGCTGACAGGTTATCCATTCCCCCTCGGCATCCTGCCAGCCCCAGCAACGAGGGCAGATGGCTGAGGAGGAGATGCTGGATGCAGGCAGAGCAGCAGGAGGGGGAGCTGAGCCCCTGGAAAACGCTTCCTGCCCGCAGCCAGAGCCCCGAGGCAAGCACCAGGCAAGCAGCTGCCCCTCTGCCCTTTTGGCTTCGGGGTATCCAGGAGGAAAATGAGATGTTTTGTACCAGAGCAGCCACTCAGTCCAAGGCTTGAGCCCCGTGCCCGCCCGCCCCAGCCCCAGGGCAGCTGAAATGAGTGTGTTTATTTTATATATATTGTGCTTTTTTCTGCCCCCAAAACACCTCCAGGCTTTGGAGGTTGCAGGTTTGTTGTGCTCTGCTCTTTAAATCAGCAATTAGTGGGTGAGGGAATGAGCCCCTCTGGGGTCACTTCACGTGGGGAAACTGAGGCAGGGTGGATTCACCCCAGCCACAGCGCTGAACCCACAGCTGACTGGCTGAGTGCCATGGTCAGCCCCAGCCGCCTTTCCGGAAGGACCCCCACCTCTATCCCATTTTCCCTAGGGAAATTCCCATGCCCCTGCCCCAAGGACTCAGTGTCTGCAAAGCGACCACAGACAGACCCTGACATGCTCCCCAGAGACAACAATTTGCTCTGGTTCAAGTGCTACCAGCAGCTTTGCCCAGCTCCCATCCCCACTGGCTGCTTTGCGCAAGCTTTGGTCTTTTTCCTACAGCCAACGCTCCCCACATCCACCTTTCTCCAGCGGCAGGAAACCCCATTTCTGTGGCTGTTGTGTCCATAAAGCACCGCCTCTGTAACACACAGGGCCTGCACCCAGCCCCTTCCACCCACTGCTCCCTGTCCCTTCCCTCTGCTCCAGCTCCAGTCTTTTCCCTTTAAACGTCTTTCCATCAGATGAGCACAAAGCAGACCCAGGTCAGGAGGAAGTGAGCCGTGAGCTGCCTATGCAATGAGATGGAGACAAACCACCCTTGGGGGACACACTTCATTTGCAGTGGGATAAGAGAGATTTGGAAAGGTCAGGCTTTGCTACAGAGGGCAAAGGAGCGAGAGCATCCCCATACTCCAGGAGCTGCCAGCTCAGCTTCTCTCCCTATTTGTGGGGGTTTTTTTCCCTTTTTACACACTCATTCGCCACGCCTGGCATTTCCAAACCCATGTTTTGCAAACAAAAACTCATTTGCTATTGGACACCTGCACCTCTCAGCTGATTTCCCACCCGCCAGCCCCGTTCCTGCCCTCCTCCCGCAGTTAGAAGGCAAACACGGGCAGGATGAGGGCTGGAAAACCCCTGTTCTCAGCAGTGTTTTCCAGTGGAGATCCAAGGATTTCTCTTTGGGACGTAGTGAAGCTGATTCTTGCCTAAGCTACCACCTTATCCTGGCTGGTGACAGAGCTGGTGAACCTAATTCTTGCACAAAACATCTTCCCAGCTGCCCTTCTCTCCTCCTGGAGTTACTGCTCCTTATCCTCAGTGCTTTTGCAGGATAGAAGATTCCTAATGCAATAAGAGCAAGGAGCCATTAGGAAAATAACTCTCGCATTCTGTTTAAAAGGGGACTCCAAGCCTCCTCCAGCTGTGCAAACACAGCTTTGCAACCTCGGGCTGTCAGACAACGCCATCAAAAAGATGGGTGCAAACAGCAGCTCCCTCATTCCCTCCTATTCCACTGCCAAGGGTTTTTTATTCCTCTCCCCACACCGGAGCAATTGCAGCAGCTGCCAACACTTCCCCCTCCATCTCAGCCCAACCCGAGGCACGGAGACCACCAGGAACCACGCCAAGGTGAATTCCAGGGACACAAATCCTGCCTGCCTGAATTCTTCCCCCTCCTTCCACCCTGTTTTTTTTAAACACCCACAAAATGTCAATATTCTGTTTCAGGAGACCTCGGGAAAAAAAAAATAAATTAGGCCCGAAGGACCTGCAGCCAAAATTAATGAACTTTCACAGAAGGGAAAAATCCCCAGGCCTTGCTGAAATCGCAGCAAATTCGGGAGCAGCACCGGGCAATTACGGTGTGGATTTCCTGACTTCTGCTGCAGGGCTGCAACCACTCAATGTGTGCTGTTAAATAACAACAGCACTTAGCAATTCCAGGGCACTCTGCATTTCCTCGGCCTAGGCACACATTAGCTAATTGACTACAAAGGGGTTCCCTGGGAGACGGCGCTGGAGGAGTTACTGGAGGATGAAGTCACTCCCGGGTTCCTGCGCCTCGACCCGCACTCCGGCTCCACAGCGGCACACGGAACCCCCGGAATGACCCCAATGTTTAGATCATTGGGAGGACCTAATAAAAGCCACAGAGCCGAGCTCTGCAATCCTAGAGCCGTGAGATTGGATTTTCCCAGGCGTCGCTGGCCGTGAGTTACGATCAGGGCCTCCCCACCCTCCCAGGGAACAATTCCTTCCCAATATCCCATCTAAATCCACCCTTCTTCAGCCTAAAGCTATTCCCCCTTGTCCTATCACATGGAAAGGACCAGCCAAGCAGGAGATTCTCAGTGTCACAGCAGCCTGCCTGGTAAAAAAATGCATTTTGAAGTGTGGAGCTGCCTCCCCTGCCCCGCCACGCCAGGATCTCCCTCCGGAGAGCGGCTCCTGGGAATTACTCACCCTGCAGCGGCCCCTTGGCTGCTCAGCACTGCAGCAGCTCCAAGCTCCTTGCAGCTGCATCGATTTTGCCGGTGATCCCACTCTGCATCCCATTTGCGTGCACAGGACCCCCTGCCCAGCCCGGTCCTTATCACATTTTCCATAACCCGGAGCACCCGGAGTGCCTGCAGGCTGGGGACCAGCCAAAGAGGGGCTCCTTTCACTGTCACTGACACCAAGACCTCCCCACAGCCTGCTTGACCTCACCCCATCCCAAGCCCCTGGAAGGAACAGGATTTGCCCGATCCAGGCTGCACCACCAGCAAGGCGTGTGTGTCCCCTTCCCTCCTCCCTCTCGCTCACACACACACGCACACACAGGTTTATCTTCCTCTCCTAATCACTGCAAGGACTTTATTGGATTTTTGGATCTGCTGATTGACAGCCTCCAAAACATCCTCCAACACCGTGCTCAGCAGGAGGAACTCAGCTGTAAACTCAGCAGGGGCTGCACTGAGCTCGCTCCTCTCCAGCCCCTCTGACAGCACCAAGAGCTGATTTACACCAGGAGCAGGCCCAGGACACCCCGTTCTGTTCCTCCTCTATTTCTATTTGGGATGGGAAGGAGGACGCTGGGCCAAGGCTTCCATTTCTCTATTAAACCCTCGCTCTGGCAAAACTCCCTTGTCCGGAGCGTTTGGTGCTTGGGAAAGCTCTGGACTCCAAAGCCAGACTCCAGTGCCCATCCTGAGATGGCCTGGCAGCTTTTGGGCAAGAGCCAAAGCTGCACCAGCCTGGTGGCTTCACTGCTGACATCACTGGGTGTCATTACTCACCATTTTAGGGTTAAAACAAGGAAATAAAGTATCCCAGAGCAGGTTCTTTGGACAAACAGAATTCCAGGGAGTCTCTCCCCAGGTCATGGAAGGCAGAACTCCTACACTTAGCCCAAAAGGGACTCATCATATGACCCTGCAATGGTCACTTCTTCACCCCCTGGCCTCAGTGACCAATTTCCCTTCCCAAGATCACCAAACTTCCCCTGTTAGAGGTGGATAAAATTCCTGCCTTTGCCTCTCTGGATCCTGTTGCCCTCAGAGCTGAGCTGCCAAGTCTGTTAATCATTCCAAAGCTCCACTCAGAACACATTTATTTGTTTACTCAAGTGGACAATATTATGTTAAGTGCTTTATGGTTTTCCTGAAAGGCTCAATTTACTTATAAACTATGGACGGAGTCAATAAGTTTATAATGGGCCACATGTAAAAATCAATTTCTCTGGCAGGAAAAAAGTCATCACAGCAACAAACTGTGGCCTTTGAAGCAGGTGAGTGGACGTGGTAGATCCACTCAAGGCAAGGTTAGTTGGCCATTGACGTAGGAAAAGAGAAGCTGTGACCTCAGTGAGCTCAAGGACAATTTAGGAGAACCATACTTATAAATATATATAAAAATTTGATTGCTCTTCCAAAAAAAGCATCAATGTGCCACATGCTACTCAGGATGGGTCTTGAACCTCTTCATGCAAGGGCAGCTGTTAAATTTTGGGGGCTGCTCCTCAAACAGGAGCACTTTTAGGAAAATCCACATCCTTGGTGAAAGCCGCTGACTTCAACCTCCCTGCAGGGAGCCCGAGCTTTGGGGAGAGACAAATCCTCAGAGAACAAAGAGGGCAAGTGCTCCTTGGAAAAACACAGCTCCTGGAAAACGAGGGGTTGGGAAGCGGGGCAGAGGGAAAGAGAGAGGTTTGCCCTCACTTCAGAGGGGCTGGGGTGTATCTGAGGGAATGATTTACCCAAAAACCGGGAATCGTCTGACCTGAAGTAAGGAAGGCTCAGACAGGCAGCGAAAGGCAGGGAGGCACAGTTATTGCTTTGTCTAAATCCTCCTTCCCTCCTGCTCACCAGAATGAGGAGGAATTGCTTTGGCAGCCTTGCAAAAAGCTGATTTGTTTGCCCTGCTACCACATGCCACTGAAAATATGATCCATAAATCCCGGGAATGATCGGGGCTCTCCGGAACAGCTCGCATCAGCTGCTGGGAATCGGGAAGACTGGCTGGGCTCAGAAGGGACATTTGTCAAGGAGTAACAAGAGATTGTGCCCTTCTCACCTGGGCAGGGCAGAGGGAGGTGCCCCTGGCAGCAGACCTGGCGCAGGAAGGCCAAACACCACGGCCTGTGCCGGAGTTCACGGCAAAAAAGAAGATTATTTCACCTAAAGAAGGTGATTTCACAAAGCAGGAGTAAAAACCTAAGCTCTGGTCGAAGACTAAGTTGGAGTTCACTGTCCCTCTGCTTGACTTTGCATCATTCCCTCCTTCCAAGGGATGTCACCCCGATGACAACCACAGCTAAAACGTGTGACACGCTCTGGGGGATTTGGACACTCATTTCCCCTCCGGTTCCGGTTCCAGACTGACAACTCAGCTTTGGAAACCTCTCCCTGCATGAAGACCTCTTTCTAAATCACTAAACAAAGAAGAAAAAAGCAGGAAACAAGGAAAAAAAAAAGCCCCAAACTGATTTATCTGGTCTGTGGGAATTGAGCACGGCAGCTGTTTTATCAGCAGCAACACCTGCACACAATATTGTCAGGGAGCAGAACTGCACCCACTGAACAGCCCTGCCTGACTTAAGGCACTGGTAAAACTCCTTTACACCTTCCTCTTCACAGTAATAATTTTAATTGTTTCAATTATTCCCATCTAATCTCCTCGACAAATATTTTGAAATTTAAACCCAGCCCGAGGTCCGTATGACATTAAAAAAAAAACAAAACCAAACCAACAAAAACCGAACAGAGAGGGGAAAAAAAAAAGACAAACCCAACAAGCTACACAGAATTAACGAGCTAAAAGAATTAATTGTAGCATGGGATTTTGGAGGCATCAGACACCCTTCCTACTCTGTGCTGCTGATTTCCAGTGCTGGAAGGAACATTTTCTTCAATGCACAGCAGTGTGCTTGCAATGGTCTATTTATCCATTATTATTATTATCATTATTATTATTATTATTATTATTATTATTATGCACATCATTGCCCCCTCACGTGGCCACAAGCTCTGTGGATACCCAGGGAGAGGGGAAGAGATGATGAAAAGCTCCGAGCTCATCCCAGCACCTCATCCACCCCTCCCAAAAGTCCCAGAGCAGGGCAGTTCATCCCCACGTGGAGATGTCAGGGAGAAAGGTGGCTGGGATGGGGATTTTCAGGCAGAGGATGGAGGACAGGAGGGTTCTCAGCTGCCACCAGCGCCCCAAATGCAATGATGGATGCGGGGAAGACAAACGCACCAGACCTGAGAGTTCCATTAGGACTCCTGGAAAATTTGCCAGGCTTCTGCTGCCGACAAAAAAGGGTCCCTGGAGCTGGCTGGAGGAGGCTGATAATGAATTTGCACGCAGTAAATTAGCCTGTGGATATTTTTACATCAGGCTGCTCGCCTCGGCTCCCATGGAAATGCATTGGGGGCTGAGCACTGACTTCCTCCTCGTTTGCTCCAGGATCTCCTGCCAGAGGCTGGGAGAGCCCTGGTGCCACAATCTGCGGCCACCAGGCTGGGACAGAGGGGCCACGACCCTCCAAAATCCCCCTGCTGTGCCCCAGAGCCACAGAGAATTCCCTCCTCCAACACTCCCAGAGAGCAGAGCCGCACCACACCACGAGCTGTCGGCTGGGATGTGCTTATGAAATAAAATTAATGCTAAAAGACAGAAACAGAACTCCCCTCTAGTGCTGCAGGGCAGGTGTTTAATTCAGCATTTTATCCTATTTTCTCCTCTTTTTTCTTTTTTTCCTGAGATATTTTTTCCATCTCTGAGCAGCTCAGTGCTCTACAGACTTCCTATTCCCTTCCTGATGGGTTCTCCCTCCATTTAAGCCATCTTTTTGCTTGCTCCCCTTGACAGTAGTTCGCTGTGATTTTATCTTTTCTATTAGGCACTGATTGCAAAACCTCAGAGGTTCATTAGGAGCTTGATAATCCCTCCAGATTTATGAGTCTAAATTGCTCACTCCCATCTCCAATCCCCATTTAAATATTACTAATTTCCTTAAACATCTCTTCCATCTGCCCAGGTTTTGTCTGATGTCACCTTTCCGTAATGGTCCCTGCCAAAAATCCAGTTAGTTCTGCTAAGGGCTGGGCTTTTGGACAAAGTGGTAAAATAACCTGGGTAAACAGATTAATATCCTGAGAGAGTGAATGGCAACAAAACTCATTTCTTTCTCACCTGCCATAACTGCATTTCACGAGATGAATGGGTTTGAAAGGCAAATTTCACCTCCAGCAAATGCTTAATCACACCCGTGCTCAAAACTGGTGTGGGGGTGGAGGTGGGAGCTTCATTTTTAGTTGTTTCTGTTTTCTGAGCAGCATTCTCTGAACAGACTCCACCGTGCTGGTGATGTGCAAATGGAAATCCCTCACTGTGTGCACAGCCCTGGTCCCTGTGAATAGCACTGGGGAGGGCAGCTGGAAGAAGGAATTGTTGTTGGGGGCAGTGGGCAATAGGAAAACACCTCCTGGGAGAGGGGAATGGCTGGAGTGGTCTGGAATTGAGGGCAGATCTGGTGGGGATGGCACTGTCCCTCACCTGCAGCCCCAGCACTGTGACACCCTGACCTGGGGCACAAACCACAACCCCCGGGCTCCAGCCCTGCCTGACCCCTTCAGGTCCATCCCTGCCTCTGCCTGTCCTGCCCGGTGCTGCCCCATCCCATGGGGATGAGCAGGATCAGCGAAGTTTGTCTTGCTGGCCTGACAGGACCCACGGATTGAACCCTGAGCAGGAGCCCAAGTGCTGCTGGCACAGCCAAGGAGCCCCGCGGCCTTTCCCACTTCCTGCATTTCTCCCTTTCTGACACCTCCTTCCCTTCTCCATTCTCTGCCCCAACCCCTCCGCTTCCCTCCTTCCCCCTCCTGCTCTCCTCTCCAGCTGCCCTGCCCACACGTTTGGCTCCAGCCCTTCCCGTCTGTCTCCCACCCAAACACAGAGCGCGGTGATTCAGCGCTCGGCTCTCCTGGCACACGCGCGCCCTGCCATAAATATTAATGGGAATTAGAGAATATGGGCCTCGTTTGGGCTGGGAGGCACTTCCACTTAATCCCCCAGCCCTCCCTCGGGATCCCATCAGCCCCACAGCGGCACTACTGGCCAGGTATGTGCTCTCCTGGCGGCGCTTCCCTCACGCCACACGGCAGCCCTGGAGCTGCAGCCGCAGGAGAAGTCCCTCTGATGTTTATTCTGGGTTTCCCCCCGCTGCTGCCTGAGCCCATCAGTCCTTGTTTAGCACAGCGCTGTGGGATTGAACCACAC
This sequence comes from Ptilonorhynchus violaceus, assembly GCA_013397565.1. Taxonomy (NCBI): domain Eukaryota; kingdom Metazoa; phylum Chordata; class Aves; order Passeriformes; family Ptilonorhynchidae; genus Ptilonorhynchus; species Ptilonorhynchus violaceus. The sequence continues at coordinate 301,052 of VZRJ01001799.1, forward strand.
GATGCCCCCATTAATGTTATTAGGAGCTGTAAAGCCAAACCACCAGGGGCCACGCTGGAGATATACCCCGCTCTGCTCTCCACGTTTATGGGATCATCCTTCCTTTGTCGCACAGAGCGGCTCTCCGAGGCGCAGCAGGAAAGCACGGGGCTGTGATGCCTCCCAGATGCTCATCCCAGAGCAGCCTGGCCTTTTCCCAGCACAGGGAATGGGTGACAACTCCACCAAAACCCCCACGAACCAGGAAAATCAGGTGCCACCCATCTGCTGGAGCTTCCTGAAGAGCTGCACATCTCATCGCGCCAGCTCCAGCCACAACGCCCACAATCCCTTGGGATGCCGTGCCAGATGAGCTGTTTTTCCACCTCCCAAAGACCAGGGCCGGCCTTCCCAGCTTTGCAGGGTGACTCCCCTCCCTCCCCAGCGCAGGCACGGGGCTCTTCCCGGGGCTCCCATGGGTCAGGGGGATCGGCTCCCATCAACACGACCCCGCGGGCAGGCGGGAGAAGAGCCGGGGAAGCGCCTTACCAGGTTGGTGAAGATATAGGTGTAATAGGCGGACGCCATTCCCAGCTCAGCTGCCTGCGAAGGAAAGGAAAAAGAGATTAAAGCAGAGCCTGACAATCTCCCATCCCCACTCCAGCAAGGCAGAGCCTGGGCCACGTTTGCTGCTTCATCCTCATTGCTCCTGGTGAGCGCCGTCTTCCCGCAGGAGGGGAGGCTGGGACATGGAACACGGCTCGACCTGGGGAATTCAAGTCTGGGGGAGCAATCTGCCAGCAGGACTGAGCCTACCTGAGGCCCCCTGACAAAGAACCCACACAGGGCCTGCCTGGCGGAGAGGAATGGCCCAAGGCTGCCCGAGCCGCAGCTCCGGAGCCCCACGAGCATCCCTGCTCCCTCCGCGGCATTCCGGGATGAAAGTCAGGGATTTCTGCGTCCTGCAGGTGTACCCATCCACGGGCAAACTCTAAGGAAGATGCCTATGGAAAGCAGAAGCTTTTGGACTCCCAACACAACAGCTTTCGGACCCCTGACAGACCTCGTAAAGACCCTGGAGATGTGAGGTGGGTCCTGCAGCCCCAGCCCTGAGAGCTCCAGAATTCCTTGGGATGAGGAGTTCCATGGTGTGTTTGGAGGAAAGTGAGGCTTGCTGCTTTGTGTATGGATGCTGCTTTGCTCCTGTTCAGCTTCCAACACGTTTTGGAACATCATAAGGGAAAACAGCAGCTGGGAGCTCCAGGCTTGTCCCTTCCACCACAAACACCACGATGGAGAGAGAGAGGCAGGGAAAGCTCTTGGGAGTTACAGGAAAAGGACAGTCAAGCCATTGGTGTTTTTCCCATGTTTATCATTCAGATTTGGGCTCCAGTCCCACAAATTAATTAACCCAATAACTCAGCCCCTTCTCGGAATTGAGACAGGGTTGGGACGGCCACAGAAATAGGAGAAAAGAAGGTAAAAATAGGGATGCACGGAGGAGGACATTGATTTTTCCACGGGGACGATCTGTTCTAGAGATCACAGACCAGATAACTGAAGTCCTTTTCCAAAATTCTCACTAAACAAGGAGCTGGTTGTGGGAACAGATGCTCAGGAAAGTGGGGCATTAATCTGCAGATGCTCCGGGAAGCCTGTGTTCCACTGCCAGGCACAGCTGCTCTCAAATCAAGCCCCCAGACCTTGGCAAAGAGGTTTTCCCATCAGCCCAGACCTCATAGAGGCAAGGAGGGAAGGACCAAAGGCTGCCCCTCCTGGTGTGAGTCCCTTTCCATCCCCCCCAGAAGCTGTGACAACGGAGAGGGAGTGAAGGAAAGACACAGAGGCAGCTTGGATTGCACCTCTCCCTATTCCTGCCTGTTCTTGAGCTGTTCCCATGCAAACCTGAGGCCACCACCACTGCTGGTGGCTTAGGTCTGGCTGTGTCCAGCCCTTTGTCACCCTGTCCCTCACCCAGGAGGCAAAACAGGCACAGCAGAGCTGTTTGCTCAAAGGAGCCCCCTGACTCCAGAGGAGGCTGCCTCACTTTTAACCCCTACACAGCAAAACTCGGCATCAAATTCCCTCCCTTGTTCCTTCCTGGGGACAGTGACAGTGCCTCTGACTCACTTTGAAGTCAGAGAGTTTGGTTTCAAGGGCAGAAAACCAAGGTGAGCAGCAAAGCAGCTCCTGTGAGCATCTCCCCCATCCATCCACCTGCCCCCGGCAGCCGGGAGCTGGGACGGACTGGGAGTCTGGGAAGCAGCCATGTGTCTCCAGCCCATCTGTGGAGGGTAAGGGATGAGAAAGTGTAATTCCTCTCACTGTGCAGGGCTGCTCTCCCGGGACACATCCAGCAAACCAACAGCGCGATTTTCCCGCTGCTGGGGAGCCGTGGGATGGGACAAGGATGCACCTGGTGCCCACCACCACCATACCCAGCTCCACCTCTATAAATAAAACACTTTCCAGCCTCCCAAGGTGCAAGAAGTTGCCAGATCAGGAGCTCATGGTTTATTACCTTCCATTCCTACAACCCTCGAGCCGGGAAAGCTGCGTTGGGGTTTTACTGGGGAATCCTGGAAATCGCTGGCATCTTTCTCAGCGGTGCCAGAAGGAGGCTGGAGCTGGGCAGGGAGGATGTGGGTGCCTGGAGAGAGCTGCTGTGTGCCTGTGGGAAGTCACTATAGCAACAGAGGAGGGGGACAGCCCTCAGCAGCCAGGCAGCACCAGGGGAAAAAGGGGAAAAAAAAAACCCACAGAAAAAACCCACCTGAGTAGACGGCCCTAAAAAATCCCCCAAAGTGTTTATTTAGAAATGAAAATTGCATGCAGTGGAATAAAAACCTTTGGGGAGGGGTGGGGAATAATAAAAATATCCCTTCTGGCTGTCATCTGACACAGCCAAGGCCTTTGGATGACACATTCTGTGAAAAGGCAGCCGGGGCAGAGTGTGGAATGCCTGCACCGAGAAGGGGGACCCCAGTGCCTGGATCCTGCCTCCCTGCAGGAATGTGCTTCTTGTTCCCTCCAGGATGTGGGAAACTCTACCCAACTTTAGGCTCCATCTGGAGCCACTGCTCAGTTTCGAAGCAGGCTATCAAAACAAGCGCTAAAAACGGCAGCGAGAGACCGTTTAAAAATAAACAGCATTAAAATAAAATCTCGGTTAATAAGACAATAAAGGAAAAAGAAAAAGGAAGGAAAAAGTTAGAGAAATAGCGGGAGGGGAAAAAAGGAGGCACAAGGGCACTGATGGGCTCATTTCAGAGCGCTGAGCAGCCCTTCACGGCTCCTTGATGGCCACACCAGCACACACCACTGGTAGAGAGCAAACACATCAACTCCGAGCAATTAAACCATCCCTTCCGCACATCCAGCGCTGGAATGAGAGAGAGGAGATTCTCTCCCCCAGAAACTCCATCAGTGGCGATTCCCCCTCTCGGCAGAGCCCGTTTCCCGCAGGAATTTCCCCCCTCCATCCCCGCATGGCGCACACGGGGGGAGCAGCGGCGTCCCAAGGGACGCGGGGCGGGCACTCGCCTTCTGCAGGATGGTGTGGGACATGGAGGCGTTGGCGTGGACGATGATGGTGGCCGTCTTGTCGTCCCGGATCTCCTTCAGGAGAGGCGTGGGGTCCCGGCTGTCGTCCAGCATCCGCACGGAGAGCGTGTCCTTGGAGATGAGGAACTGCCGCAGCAGCTTCTCCAGGTTTAAAAGGCCTGCAAAGAAAAGGGAGGAAAAAACAAAATAGCGTTACATTTTAGGGTTGGTCCTCCCACGGAACGTGGTCACCTGTGGCAGGATGCATTCCTGAAGTTCTGGGTCTGTGCACGGCAAAGGAAAGGATTTGGGGCTCTGGGCTGGGTCCAGCAGGGAATGAGAAATGATGGAGTTGCTCCAGCTGTTCCCAAAACAAAGTGGGAAGGAAAGGATTTGAGGCTCATTGCTTGGTCCAGCAGGGAATGAGAAATGATGGAGATGCTCCAGCTGTGCCCAAAATAAAGAAGATGGAAAGCATTTGGGGCTCAGTGCTGGGTCCAGCAGGGAATGAGAAATGATGAAGTTGCTCCAGCTGTGCCCAAAATAAAGAAAGTGGAAAGCATTTGAGGGTCATTGTTTGGTCCAGCAGGGAATGAGAAATGATGGAGCTGCTCCAGCTGTTCCCCAGAAAAACAAAGTGGCCCCAAACTCCTCTTGGGAAGAGACAAGACCTTCAGCACAAGGTCCAGACGAGGCCTCCATTATCTCCCTGTGTGTGGGATTGTTCTGGTTATTGGGGGATGATTCCTCCCCCTCAGCCTTTGCATTTCCAGCTCCCAAATTCAGTGCCCTGGAAGGCACAGCTTGATAGACTCTGGAGATCTGGGAGCACTCTGATGGGAAGCTGCTGTTCCCCAAGGGGATGGGAAGCTCTGCTGAGAGTCAGAGGTCCCTGCCAAAATACAACATTAAAAAATTGTGACAAAAGTAAGCGTTGCCACTTCAAGGGCTCCTTCCAACACAGCTGCCTTGAAGTCTAATAAGATGTCAAAGCTCCTGCTGCAGATTTTGTTAGTCAAGAAAATATCTTTGATGGAGCCTCTCTTTTATCCAGCTGCTGAGTTTCATCAAGAAATAACCTCCTGTCAAGTTTGATTGACCAGAGGGACCATCAGATGCAATCATCAGCAAGACACAGGCAGCCTGCACGGCCACACATCCCATCCTACAGGAAGGCAATCCCAAAAGAAGGGGGAAAGCTGAGCTGGAAAAACAGAACTATCAGCAGAATCACCTCCCCCCTGGGAAAGAGGCAGGTGAATCCTCCAGCCAGAGCTCTACTCCCAACCCAACTTACTCCTGGCTGCACACACCCACCCAGCCCCCAGCAGGCCAGGGAAGTGACACAGTGGGATGGGATCAGGGCTGGGGCTCTGCTCTCAAGGACTCCCAGCACTCCACAGAGGTAACAAAGCAGGGCAATGAAAGGGACACATCCAAGATGAGGAGCCTCTCGTTCCCAGGGAGAGGTTTCCAGCACTTTGAGTTGGCTCTGAGCTCCTGACAATGCCTTGCCTCTCACCTTTGCCCTGGGTACAGGCAGGAACTCAGCAAGAGGCCATAAAAGCTGTGCCAGGACTTCCCTGGATCACCCCAGCTTCTCTCTGTTCCTCACTGGCCAGAGGACTCACTCTGTGTACAGCACACACGCACCTCACCTCAATATTTCTTTTGTGCTCTGGCCTGAGTGAACAATAAATTTTACCCGAGCCCTCCACTTGACCCTCGAGGATGTGGAACGGTTCATTGTCACCTCATCCCGTGCCTGCAAGGGACCAGACAGGTCACAATCCTGGCACTACAAAGTTCACTTCCAGCTCACCCCAGCAGACTCTGCTGCTCTGGAACCCAGGAAGGCTCCTCCAAAGCGTGTCAGGCACGGAGAGAAGGAAGAGGGGAAAAAAAAAGGAATCATTTGATCTCCTCCTCTGCCCCGAGGAAATTTTATCATTTCCAGCACGTTGGATCCTACCTGGAGCCTCACCCAGCCTCCTGCTCGCAGCTGCTCGTGCTGTGTGGAGGGAGGGAAGTCCCTGTTGTGTGCAGAGGTTCCCCTTTGTTTGATGCCTTTGAGAGGGTGTGAGACGCTGCTGCTGCTGCTGCTGCTGCTGCCAGACTGGCACTTCAGAGGGATGTGAGCACCAGCAGAGGCTTGCACACTCCTCCTGGCAACTTTGAAGTGCTCAAGTGAGGACAGAGAGGCTGCACCAGGCACCTGCTGCTTGAACACTCCTGTGGGGACCACTGAGAGAGGTTCAGGCTGGCCCGTGGCAAGTCCTGACCTTGATTATTTTATTTTTCCTTATGCAATCATCTGGAGCTGGCAGGAGTAGCCCACCCCCCCCCAAGCTCTCAGCACAGGGGCTGCTTCCTGGGAAGCAGGAAAGGACCTGGAGCTCTCCTGGAGTGCCACATCCCTGTTTTTTGCTCTTGCTGTGAGGCTCTGCTGATGGAGGACCAGCGGTGCTGCTGATGGCTGCAGTCCTGATGGTTGGGAAGAGAACATTCCCATCATCCAGCCTCACTTTGAATCCCAACACCACTGCTTCAGACACCTCCCAGGGCCACCAGGATGTGCACAAGGCCTTGGATCTCAGTGCCCTGCACTGGGTGTTATTCCCTCCCCTCTGACAATCAGAGCTGGCAGAGAAGTTCCCATGAAGTCCATGCACATCTCTATCTGCCTTTTGGAGTTAAGGTTTCTGTGGAACCACACAAAACCTCCCAGAGCAGCTCCCAAAACAGCCAATTATTGAACATCACAGAGAAACCGAGTCAGATCATCTTACTCTATTCACCAGACTGAGCCACAGAATCTCACTCTATTCGTGGCTTTGCATTTTATACTCAAGCCCAAGTTCTTTGGCTTTAAGGGTCGTTTTCTGCCTCTGCCAAGGGAAATCACGGTCAGCCCCCAGAGGAGGGCTGTGACAGGATGAGTGTGACAGGGTGTGGGGGCAGGATCCCATCGCACAGCCCTGCACTTAAACCGAAGCAGCTACAACTTTCCCCTCCTGGGATCTAAATAATAACATCCCTCAAAGCAGCATTTCCTCACTGATGAGCAGGCAGCTCATCTGCTCCCCTCAGCTGCCTCAAGGGAACCTTCCAAAAGCCTGCAACGCCTCGAGTTAGTTGTTTAAGGACTGTGCTTAGGAGCAGTGCATGTCCTGAGGGAAAATGAGGGTTTGTGCTCCTACAAGGAGCTCAATTACGCCTCGTCTGTGCTCTGCCACAGTCAGGGCGTGTTCTGCTTCAAGCCCGGCTCAGATCAGGTCCTTGCTGAGCACAAGGAGCGGGATGGATGAAAGGTTCCTGTCCCACTGCTTCCCCCGGGTGGGGGCAGGACTCGGCACATCCTCAATATTGAGGTACCCAGCGGTGCCAGGGTGAAATAAATTGGATTGCTTCGAGTAAAAGGGCGGTTTTGGTTTTGAGCCGGGTAAATGAAAATCACATTAATCATATAAATCCCAGTGGGAGGCACCTGAGTGTTTTGGCACAGGAGTGGGGGGAGCAGGGCAGGGGTGCAGAGCCCTGTGCCGAGGAGGGTGTGAGCTCCAGGCAGCAGAGCCCTGGGCCTCCTGCGTGGCAGGTGAGAAAACCTAATTATCTTTTCTTCCCTTCTTGCTTAAGGTTGAGGTTAGACAATGAAAAATTCCGGCGCTGGAAGTAATGTGGGAGACCATTTGCATGATTTTAATTGCATCATTTGGAGCGAGGTCCCTTCCTGGGGTAAATCTGAGCAGGCTCAGCGAAGGTGATTTACTGACTTGGCTCCTGAGTCCCTGCTGTCCTCAGGGCACAGAGAAGGAAGGTAAAAACACTCCTATTCCTTGTGTCCCTGTGCAGAAATCTCCCACAACACCGCACTATTCACCCAGCTGGCGGTGGGGAGTTTGCCCAGGGATAACTGGGAATGGCGCTGCCTTCCCTTCACACCTGGCCCAGCCAGGGACCAGCAGCCCCAAAGCTCTCCTTGGGCCCACCAGCCTTTCCAAAGCCCCTCTTCCAGCCTTGTTTGCATGGCGAACTCCAGAGCTAATAATGGGTACAGGGTGATAAAAGCAGAATTGGTGTGGCTGCTCCACACTTGCTGCACAGTGACCTCAAAAAGCACAGGGCACGCTTTCCTCCCAGCACTGGGGTGCAGAGCCTGCTCCTGCCACACCAGGAGTCCTGCAGAGAGGAATTTGGCCTGGATGAGGTGAAAGCTCCAGCATCCAGATGCACCTTTCCCAGCACATGTATGGCTGCAGAGCCCACGAGGGTGTGCACAGTGCTGACTATTAATCAAATCCTGCTTTTAGGCCACAAACTGCACATGGGTTTGAGAAAGACAAATTTGAAAAAGCTTTACTTGCCTAAAAATAATCTCCAGAAACAAGCCTGAGCCTTTTTTTTTTTTTTTTAAAATGCAAAACCCCATCTGTGGAAGCAAAACGCTCTTCATATGGTCAAACAGAAGACAGGGGAGTGTCTCCCCTTCCCTTTTCCTGCTCTCACATCACCTCCATGGGGCAACAGGGTGAAGAACCCGCTTTGGGGTGGAAATTCGCTCTGACCAAGCGCCTGCAGGAGAAATGAGCACCTGGGACCTTCTCCAGCAAGCACCAAACGAAAAGGACACGAAGCAGAGGGGCAGGCAAAGCCAGCCCGGCCAAGACTTACATTCAGCTTTGGCACAGATGAGGCAGGCAGTGGTGCAGTTGAAGAAATTCAGGATTCCCGCCACGGCCACGCTGATGTCGGTGTTGCTGGGGTGGAGGTTGAGCGTGGTGAACCTCTGGAGCTGCAGCTTCAGGAACTCCTCCGGCGCCACTTTGAAGTGGGGAACCTGAGCGGGGAGAGGAGGAAGGAAAACACAATTAGAGAGGAAATAAACAAAAACAAGTAAATCTACGATAAGGGGCCCGCGGCGCGAAGCGCGCAGCGGGCAGGAGGCGGAATGTCCCAATAAAGCTGCAGAAGCATCGCCGGAGTTCGGGGGGGGGGAAGGGTGGGATTTGTGCAGCAGCAGAGGAAAATAATTATCCCAGCGACGAAAAGCCACGGGAAGAAGTGGATCAGGAAAAGTCTTGCTGAGCCACTCGCAGAAAGGCAACAGGGGCTGTGATTACAGCCCAGGAAACCTTCCGTGTGAGTTCAACCTCATTAGCCGGGGCACTAATTGCAGCCGGGCCCGCGCTTCACTCCGGGCTGGCTGCCTGGGCGAGCAGGGAGAACACCCCGGATCCAGGGATGCCGGAGCCCCCACCCTGTGCTGTGAATCCCCCTCTGGCTGCTGCACGGATGTGCCAGCAGGTAATTAGGAGAGATGAAGGGAAGAACACGCTGACCCCGCGCTGGAGAGGCTCAGGGGGGGAGAGGAGCAGCTGCAGCAGCCAGAAGCTCTGGGCATTTCTGGGCAGCAGGGAGGGAACAGGCGGCCAGAGGGGCTGGAAGCACCAGTCCTGGCAGTGCTGGGCTTGTCACTCCTCCAGCAGAGCAGCAGGTGGGAGCGGGATGCTGCTCCACGGGGAATTTGGGGAGCTGGGAAGTGGCAGGGCTCCCTCTGGGCAGCGGGGTGGGCAGACACACAGACCGGGCTCAGACACTGAGTATTCAGCCAGACGAGGAGAGGCAATACTGCTTTTCTTCTGCTGGGTGAGTTATTTTGGAAGGAATGGAAGTCGGGGAAAGGGAAACGTCTGCCACGGCTTCATTAGCGCAGTGTCAAGTCCTCTTCCCCTCCATTATTGGCCCTTCCGGAAGCTCCCAGCCCCTGCCTCCCACCTCTCTCCTCCTGGGAAAGCCTGTTAGGAGCTGGTGACGGCTGCTTTATTGACAGCAGAAGCTGTTGGTGAGCAAGAGGGGAGTTAAGGAGCAATCAGCTGCTATCTGCCTTGATTTCAGCCCGCAGCTCTCACCCCGGGCTCTGCCAGCAGCGAGGGAAGCTGGGAGGGAAAGGTGGGTTCCTGGAAACACAGCAGACAGGGCAGCTCCTGAGAGCACCCTGGTCACTCCTGGGAGTGATCCAGGCCAAGCCTGGGACTTGCAGCGAGCAGGGAAGGCAGAGATGCAGAGGGGAAGGAATCCACCACCACCACCACGGCAGGTCCCGGGAGAGCCCGGAGCTGATCCCAGCCCTGTTCAGACCCAGAGTTCTCCTCTCCTGTCCAAGAGCTCTGTCCCAGTGCAGCACCCCTTTCTGGACAGGAGGGAAGGGAATCTTCGGGCCAAAGGCACTAGAGGGGGGACACTGGAGGGACAGGCTCATCCCCCAGTGAACACCGGACCAGTGACTTCACCTGGAGCCTCGGTGGTTGCATGGGGACACTGCTTCCTGTCCTGGGGGTGGCTGTAGGCACAGGGGCTCTGGCTGGGCTCTGGGTCCCGTCTGACACTGTGGCACCAGCTGATGCTCCTGGGATAGAAATCCCAGGGAGTTACTGCAGGTTTCCATCACTCAGAGCCGAGAGCAGGCATGAGAATCAAACGCCTCCAAAGTGCACCAGCACTCACCTTTAGTATCCAAAGGGGGAAAAAACCAGGAGACTTGGATCAGAGACTCGGATTGAATGTGAATTTCAGAGGAAAAACACTTGCAATGCGCTGCTGCAGAGTTGCCTTCGCTGGGATGGAGCTGTGTCCAGGACATTTAGCAGGATAAAGCACTACAAAACACCCCCAGGAGGCCCATCCTGCTGCAGCCCCGTGCATCGGGCCTGAAAGATCCCTTCCATCTCCTCCACGCTGCTCATTCCCCAGGAGCAGGGAACAGCACTCATTTGTGAATGCAAATTATTTACAGTGCTCAGCTCCGGCCTCCTCCCCTCGGAGTCTGGGCTCCAGAGAGAGCCACTAAATGGCTGAGAGATGTTATCTGGCTTTAAAGGGATGAACTATGAGAAGAGAACTCAATTTCTTCTCCCGTGTGCGGAGCCAGATCAGTGTAAGATGGTCCAAGGCTTATAAAATATTAAATCCAGCACATAGTCTGGACACAGATAACAAAAGGGTTTGCACTGGTGGAACAGCAGTAAACACAAAGCTCCCCAAGAATGTGCACAAAGTCACGTCCCAGCAGGGGCTTTGGCTGGGATTTGCATCCGTCAGGGCCGGTTTTGGGGTTTGCACCCCTCAGTCAGAGGGACATGGCTGTATTGGTGACAGATGTGAGGGGAGCTGGAGTAAAAGGTGATGGAGAGAGGACAAGGGAGGCAGAAAGAGGGAGGAAAGGGAAAAGGAAGACGCTGCAAGAGTGTGTGCATTGGGGGAAGGGGTGATAAACCAACTCTGATCACCAAAAAGGAACTCCACTCACCTCCTTCTCCCCGCAGATGTTGCTGATAATAGAGCTGGAGGCTGGGCTTGAGGAAGGCCCCAGGACTCCCACCACTCCTTTGGGGAGAATCTGGCACACTGTGGGCACCAGAGAGAGGGAACAGGCGTCACAATTCATCCCCAGTTTCCAGCAGAGAGCCGTGCTCGCAGCGCCTGCTGCACCTCGGCGAGGACACAGCAGATCCTTCACACAACGTCCCCAAATCCCTCCATCCCCTCTGCAGCACTGTCACCCTGCCTGGGGCACTCTCCCTCTTCCCCCAGCCTTTAAATCCCGCCTAAACTGTGCCCAAAGTCCCAATATTCTCACTTCCAGCTCTTTCTTGTACCACCCCTTTTTGTCCCCGGGATAAAACACGAATTAAACTTTATGGAAGATGCCAAACCCAGCAGTGCCCTGGCTTCAGAGCATCAAACAAACTTGTGTGAACTTCTCCCCTCACCTCTGCAGAACTCTGTGTTAAGAACGAGGATGTCATGGCAGCTTTTCATTTGTTTTGGTTTGTTTTTTTTTCCTGGCAGCAGTGCTGGCTCCGTGCCACCAAGGTTAGCGGAACAATAAAGAACACCCGACAAACTGAAGCAGTTCAATCTCCTCCCGGGTTAAACTGCAACCTTTTGTCCTTTTCACTCACAGCACAAATTCAGCTGGATTGCACTCCCAGCTGGCGTCACCTCCCTGCTGCCATCCCCATCCTCTGCGTTCCTTCCTGCAGAGCAGCTGGAGCACGGAAAGCCTCGGGAACAGAAGGTGAGAGCCCCTCGTGCCCGAATCCCTGAGCTTCAAAAGCCTCCTGTGAGCATGAGCTGGCCACAGCTCCTTCTGCAGTGCCAGACCTGCCTCAGCATCCTCACACACTCAGCTCCTCCCTCCTTAGACAAAGCCACATTTGCTCCACCGGCATCTTTCTGAACAAATTGGATGCTGAGAGGGAGAAAGGAGCACCAAAACTCTTATCAGTTCTGGCCAGGGCAAGCTCACTACGTTTTTGTGTGTGAAAACTGAACCATCACATCACAAAACTGAGATTTTAAAGACAGGGGCTCTTCAGCATCAAACCTGCCTCCTCCTGGCTTGCACCTCAGACCAGCTCTTGTGAGGGTTGTGAAGAGTTGTGAGGAGTTATCCGAGCTGGAAAAGTTCAAACCTGAACATGTATTTTTTTTTTTTGGTAGCAAAGCGAATTCATCATCAAAACTGCTGAACTACGGATCAGAGCGGGGTTTTTATCAACTGCAAGTCTTTAAATCAAGGCTGGATGTGACATGAAAGGCTTGGGGTGGTTTTAGAAGAGCGAGCAATGGGGGGTAGAGTGGAGGGTTTGGCAAGTGAACATCTCTAGTCTGTGTTCTGCATGTCAGCTAATCAGGGTTGCCAGAGAAGTTGTGGATATCCCATCCCTGGAAGTGTTCAAGGACAGGCTGGACGGGGCTTGGAGCAACCTGGGATAGCGGAAGGGGGTGGAACAAGATGGGCTTTGAGGTTCCCACCCATCCAAACCATTCTGTGATCTCTGGGCTGAGACTCCTTAAGTCTCCACAGCCTCACAGCTGGAATACGAGGCCAAAATCTTTATTTTGTCACTTCAGGGAATCGGTTTTACTTCTCTTTTGAAGGAAAAACTCCTTATCCTACCCACACCCCGCTGAGTGCTCCGACTTCTTACAGAAAGCGCTCATGAAATGCAAACATCTCCTCTCGGGTGTTCCTTCCTCCCGAGCTGCCTCGCCTTCCGACAGCTCCATCTCCTACGGAACGGGCGAGATTTTTCCACAGCGTCTTCAAAGGATGCTTCTCCTCGGCGCTTTAAAAAATTTACAGGCACTTACACCTCTTCAGAAGAGCCTTTTAAACAGGAGCAGCAGCGATTTGAAAGCCTCGCCTGCCGCCTCAGCAGCGCCCATCAGTCCCCCTCGGCACCCTTCAGAGCCCTGCAACCCAGCACCCGGGACGAGGGAGCTGCTCCAAGCCCTTCCTTATCCACGGGTCACCAGGACAAAGGGAAAATTTCGGTGCGTGTGTGCAGGGGGAAAGTTTGGCCAGTGCTTTTCCTCCCCTGCCTGGTATCGGGAACAGGAAGAGGGTTAAGTAGCCATAGCAACAGGGCTGCAACAGCCGCGGGAAGAAAAAGGCCTGGGCTTATCGCTACCAGGGGGAAACATCCACAGAAATTAAGGAAAACGAACGGAAACAAAGTGGAGGTGCCCGAGGCAAAGGTTTTGAGCACGTTTGGAAAGCTCCTCTCGCAATCCAGGCACATTTCCTGTTTCAGAGCAACACCTGATGCTGTTGAGTCTCCGCAGGGAGAAAAGGCTCGACCTTGTTACTGCCACGGGCACTCCCACCAGCACTCGCAGGGATGAGGAAATGTCGGTCCTGCATCCAGAACTCATCCGTGATAATCACAGGGACTACAGCCACGGACGCTGGCGGAGCCCCTGCCACTCAAATCTCTTCACACTCCGGCTCCTGGGCACCACCAAAGCTCTGGGCTGGGCAGGGCACGTCTGTGAGCGCTGCAGCCTCCAGCAGCTCCAAGTTTTGAGTCCAATTTTGATGTTGTTTAGAACTCAGGGTCTCAAGAAATGCTCTACATCGAAGTGGCATCACCTTCAGAACCCCTTTACCGTGAGTGGGGACCACTGAGCACCCCGGATCAGGTGTGTGTGCAAGGAACAGGGACCCTCCTCTGGTACAGCAGGGCTGTGGTCAAGAGTTTCCATGAGTTTATTTGGGAATTAAGCCCAGGTTTGGACACTTGGGGCACAGCAAGATGTTTTTTAAAGGAAGGCAGGACTACAAACTGATTTTTGAACATGAAAAAGCACAACAAATGAGTAGCTCTTGATTATATAAGTATGGACATCCCCTCAGACATGTGCAGAGTGTCTTTCACTTCCTGAGATCCCCAAGGCACCTGGAAAACGTTTCCATGAATCCTGCCCTGTTCAAAGCAGGGCTGAAAGCTCTCCAGGGAGAGGAGCCACCCCCGGGGCAGAGCACAGCATCTCCTTCACGGACACCTGAGCCGAGGGTTTCAAACAGAATGCAGAGAAGATCCCTGGCTCTAATTCCAAATAAATGAGCAGGGAAGGGGTGCAATAACCTCAGGATTTCCCTGATTGCCAAATATATTGGAGAGCTTGAGTGACAGGGACTGGTCAGGAAGGGATTCTCGGAGAGAAAACACCAAGTGCACAAACAGAGGGTGTTTTAGAGAGTGTTAGAGAGCATCCTGCTCCCTGCAGCATCCCTCGTGCTTCCTAGCAGGAATCTGCAGCCAGAGAGGCCTGGAGAGGTTGTGGACACCCCATCCCTGGAAGTGTTCCAGGGTTTGGAGCAACCTGGTCTAGTGGAAGGTGTCCCTGGGGGTGGAACTGAATGACCCTTGAGGTCCCTTCCAACCCAAAGCATTCTGTCATTCCATGATTTGTGATAACCAGAGCAGGTTTAAACGTGGAACCCCCCAAAAATGGTGGGATGGGCAATAATAACGCATTTGAGCCAGGAAAGGACGCACACCAGGCACTTTGAAACACTGGTGTGGATAAATAAAAATCTACAATTCTCCAGCTGCTCGCTGGCTCTCACTCCTGACCTGCCCCGGGATGTTTGGATTCACAACAAAGAGCTGCTTAAAAGGCTGACGAGGCCATAGGGGACAGGGTGACAAGTAGGAAATGTGTCCCGCCCGGACATCAAAAGGAACAAGGTGCTTTAGATAAAGACATGATTAAACAAGTCATTTTGGATCTCCACAAAAGGAGCTGGAACATCAAACACAAAGAGAGAACAGGCTCTCCTTGCAACGGCACAAAAAGCTCTGCCCACAACCTTAAAAATCACAGATGTTGCACACAGGAACAGTCAGTGTTTGTGTTCATTCACAGCTCAAGCTGAAATATCAAACCGGGCATGAATGTGACGGACTGACTCATGTTTTACCTGCTGCAGCAATTGAGATTTTGGGGCTCTCTGAGATGCCTGAGTCAGTCAGAAGGAGAAAGGGAAGTGAAACAGCTCAAGGAAAAAAAAAATAATAAAATAAGAATAATAAAAAAACCCACCTAATTCCCCAAAACTCTTCCTTCTCTTGTGTATGGAATAAATGGTGCAATCCCAGCCTTCCCAGATCAGTCAGCTAAGCATGGAGCTGTGATATTTAAGAGTGAATCAAAGGGTGTGAAATGTGAGAACAGTATTAGACAGCTGTAAACAGCTTTGCAGTCACAGGTTAAAACTTCTGAACAGTTTTTACTAATATTATGTGTCATAACAAATACCAGCAGTGTACTAAAGCATTTGAAAGCCATGAAAGCCTTGAAATTTAAGTCAGGGGATCTGATTTTCCTCTGCCACCAGGATAAATCAAGAATAACATCAGTGACATTAATAGCGGAGCTGTACAGAACCCAGATTATTCCTCTTCCAGACGTTTTTCCTTCTGAAGAAAAGGCAAATAACACAGTGCAAAAAATCCACCAAAATCAAGCCGATTTGCTCCCAATTTCTACTTTTTTACATTCTATAAACCCGAGTTCAGAAAACAAAGGAAATCACCCCAAGGTGAGAACTGGATATGGGAGATGCCTCTTCCTTGCTTTCCCTGTCTCCACTTCTCCCCAAATATGTTTGCTGAAATCAACAATTTCTTGCCTGATATTTCATTCTCAGCAAATTAATATTCTCCTGTTTGAAAAACCTTCCAAACAGAAGAAATCCTGAGCGGTGTTACAGGCTGAAAATAACACAGAAATCCCTCTTTTGATCCTTACGGGGTCACTGCAATCCAGCCTCTTTCCCAAGCAAAGTTAAAGGACAGGAATGCTGCTGCAAGCAGGATATTTAGGAGAAAGGAATAAGAACGGAGCTAAAAATGCTGCTGGGTCCTTCAAAGACACAGAAAACTCAGGCAAACGAGGAATTTTCTCATTTCTGAGGAGTCTCACAAGGAGATTTGGGATTCTTTAAGGGGCAAACAGGGAATGTGTTTGGAATGAGTCCAGAGGAGGCCACCAGGTTGATCAGAGGGATGGAGCAGCTCTGCTGTGAGGAAAGGCTGGGAGAACTGGGATTGTTCAGACGGAAGAGAAAAGACTTTGGGGTGACCTAAATGTCTCTTCCAGCTGAAGGGAAAGATGGAGAGAGACCATTTCCAAGGGACTGGAGTGCCAGGACAAGGGGGAATGGCTTCCCACTGCCAGAGGGCAGGGTTAGATGGGATACTGGGGAGAAATCCTTCCCTGTGAGGGTGGGGAGGCCCTGGCAGGGGTTTCCCAGAGGAGCTGTGGCTGCCCCATCCCTGGAAGTGTCCAAGGCCAGGCTGGGGTGGAACTGGATGAGTTTTAAGGTCCCTCCCAACCCCATACCCACGGGATTCTGTGATTCCATGAAATCCAAGCAGTCCCAGTCGGGGAGGTTGGATCTGCCCTAAAGCTGCGCCAAATGAGGGTAAATTAAAGGGGGGAGGTTTTAGGGGAAAACCAAGGGAATGTTGAAGAGCTGAGGGATGCAAAGCAGTGGAGAAGTGCAGCGTGAGCCAGTCCCTGTGCCGGGTTCAATCTCAGCTGCCTCACGGGTGACAGGCTCTATAAATAGACCCCAGGTACTTGCAGAGCCGCACTTTATTAACTGAACGCTTCTATAAATAATGCAAAGGCTCATTCAGGAAATGAAGGAGCGATGTGCCGATCCCACAGCCCCACGGAGCCCGCCCTGCCAGCTAACCTGGAGCATCCTGAGCAGTGCAGGGCACGGGGGTGCTCGGGGCTGGGCGGAAAAACCACCAAAATTCCGTGAAAAATCAGCCCATCCCACACTGGGACAGTTCTGGGGATACCCTGCAGATCACACGGTCGTGGAATGCAGAACCATCGGGAAACAAGTCTAAAATCCCTATTATTTAAAATGGTTCCTCCAGCTTTTTCGAGGCAGCTGGTAATAAAAAATTATAGTCCTCCCTCGAACTCTAAAAGGTCGGCTTAAAAATGAGTCTAAAAGGAAGATTTCCTATTCCAAAGGGTTTTCCCTCTTACAGGAGGAAACTGCTATAGACCTTTTGGGGTTTTTTTCAAACTGTGGGGCAGTGACCATCAATTTCTGTTTTATCCATCAGCACAGAATTGGCACATGGGGCATCCAGAGGAACAACTCTTAATCGAGAACCGGTTCATTAAGGGACTTTAAAGTGACGTGGGAAATGTCTCTCAAAATCAGCTCTTTTTCATCCACACGGTTTCAAACATCACTCGAAAAACTTCGCTTTGTGTAAATAAATCTGCTGCCAGTCTCGAGCTCTGTGGAGAGCCCTCCTGTTTGCTGACACACAGAATTCCACAGGGCTTTAAAAACAACTTAATTGCGCCCAGCTTGCCCGGGAGCCTCTTATTTGTTCACCATTAAGTGCTCGACAAAGGATCAGCACCTCCTGTATGGTTCCCCCTGTTCACTGACACGCAGATTAAAGGAAATGATTTGTCCCAGGCTGCTGGGTGGTGGCAAAGCTTACTGGGGGCACAGATCCTCTCAGTCCACGCCTGGGCTCACCCCACAACATTTCATTTCACCTCAAATGAAAAACGCTCTCCGCAAGGAGATTTTTCCCCCCGCCCCGTGTCTCATTTGACTGTCACACACGCTCAGTGTGCCAGGCACCTCCCCGGGGCTGGCGGGGAGGGGGACTGGGCTGGCAGGGGGTGGCACTCACTGGTCTCTGCCGTCTCGTACTCGCTGTCCCGCAGCAGCTCGAAGATGTCCACCTCCACCTTGGCCTTGCCCGCCCGCTCGGGCGCGCGGTTGATGCGGTTCTTGGCCAGGGTGATGGAGAGCCTCTCCCCTCTGCTGCACTCCATGGGGTCATCCAGGATGGCAGCTGCGGGGGGGAGAAGGCGTTGGCACGGGTTAGGCTCGGCAGGGATCCCCGCAGCCCTCCCCATCCCCGCTCCGCCCGATCCCGTCGCCGCCGGAGCCGGCGCGTCCTCCTTCCCACACGTGGCCTTTCCCGCCGCCTCTCCCGCTTCCCGGGTCTTGCCAGACAGGTGGGCGGTG
>VZRJ01001799.1:318967-372960 GCA_013397565.1 Ptilonorhynchus violaceus
GGCTCAGCCACCCACGCCGCCGCGCGCAAACTCGCCCGGCGCCCCCGGACACACGCGCCCGGCTGGCCGACCCCACAGAACCCACGCCCGGGCGCTGCCTCACACCCCAGAGAGGGCAGAACGCCCCAAAAAACCCCGGATGGTCCCTTTGTGGAAGCGTGGATACGGTGCTGAGAGCGGGAATATTCCAGGGAGCGCGTGGGCAGCCGTGGGCGGGGAGGGACAAATATTTTCCCAACAGAAAGCACTTGGCCCTTGAACCCAGCTCCTGGGGCTGCCCGCTCGGATCTGCGGCAGGCAGAGGGAGCTGGGGAGGGGTATCATGTTTGTTTTCTTGAGGGAGGGCGAAAAGGATTTGGGAGCGGAGCATTCATCCCAGGATTTCATTAGGAGCTGGCACAACGTCTGCACCCCGGTGGGTTTATCCTTGCTAGCAGGAGGTCTCCTCCCAGAGCACAGCTATTCCGTGTTATCTGGGGAAGAGCAGCGCTGGTTTTGTCTGTGTGCATTAAAAAAAGCACCAGTGCTTATCTTCCCTCCCCAAAAACCACTCCAAAGGGAGCGGTGCCATTCAGGACTGCTCAGGTGCCGGATCGGGAATTAGCGGGGCTCTGCTGGTTTGTGTCAGGGAAACAGGGAACTCACCGGAGCTTTGGAACGTGTCCTTGTGCTGCAGAACATTTGGGTTGGGGTTTTTTTGACAGGGAAGAGCATAAATGAGCCGGGAACTGAAATAAAGCCCATCAGCTGTAAACAGGGGGCCAGGAGCAGACACCCAAAGACACATTTGGAAGTCAGAGCTGACTGGGACCACAGGAAGAGAAGCACAGGGATGTTGTGCTGGAGGTGGGACTGAGAACAAGACCCACAGAGGGCTGCTTTGTGCCTGGAAGGGCCTCGTTGTTCCCATCACCCTTCACTGCCACCACGGAGTCTCCAACACAGCCCAGACCCCCCTGCCTGGGGTCCAGGCTCCTTTGGCTTTGACTTTCCCGCCCCTGACACTCTGAACCAACCCCAAAACCCAAGGCACAGCCCCATTTCAGCACCCAACTTGCTCCACGTCCCAGGGCTCTCTTCCCAGCCTTGCTCTGCTCATCCCAGTGGGATCTTTTCTCTCCTGGTGAAACTGCAGAGCATCTCTGTGTCCCAGTCCTGCCCTGACCCCAGCAGTGGAAGCCCAAAGGTGGTCCACACTGGCCTGATTTACTCTATATCCTGATGATACTCAAGAATTCCTTCTCTTCCCACTTTTTCCCAGTTCTATGGAAGCTAAATTGAGTTCATCTCAATCCCATTATGCAAGAAAAAGGGTTGTGAATCCCTCTAAGGCCAGGAGCAGGGGTTTTAAGACATTAATATGGCTGGTGGGTGCTTTTAATGACAACAAAGCTGGGAGAATAACACACCCCAACAAGCACTTGGAGCTCCACTTCTCCAGGAGGGAAGCAGCAGAGGAGAAAGTTCTCCCAGACAAAACTTTTCCTCCAAGGAAAGGGTGAATCCCTGTGCTGAGCCTGATGAACACCACAAAATGCAGCTTCTGCTCCGGCGCTGACGCTGCAGAATTAAAGATCAGCGGTGGGGGAGTGGATGTCAGCATTCTTACATTCATTAGTTTCTAATTTAGAGCTTCAAAATCACTAAATTGGGGAATGTTTTCAAGGGTGTTCCTAATTGGAGGCTTTCAAACAAAATCCACTTCCACTAATGTACGGTTAAATGCGTTTTAAATATAAGATAGTCAAAACTGAAGCATTTGGAATCATTTCCCTCAAGCCAGCTAGGCAAAAAAAAAAGTTTGTACAAAGGTTTTTTTTAATTCAGGATGGGATTTTCCATTCTTATTTTTGGAAATCTTGAAAACTTCAGATGAGGAGGGAAAAAACAAAACAAAAAAAACACCTAAAAAATAACAACAGCAAACTCTTTTCCCTACTCAGCTCTGATTGAATTTGAACTTTGGGAGCAAATACACGAGGAAGGGGAAAGCGCAGGTTTTGGAAAAGAAAGGAATTCAGATGGAGAGCCTGGATCCAGGATGGAGGAGGCAGCAGCATTCCCAGAACTCAGATACCAATCAAATTCCATGAGAGCTTCCTGTTTCCCTGTGGGATTTGGGATAGGAAACCAGCAAAATATGCTCATTTTGGGAGACTGGTTACTCTAACTAAGTATTAAACCAGCCCCCAGGACTGAGGAGGTAATGAGGCTGAACTAATCTTTATTTATTAAAGCCAGAGGATGAAAAAAGGTCATTTAATGTTTAAAACAGGTTGGTTTTAAAGCTTCATGGCTCGGGACACTGTGCCAAAGCTCATCTAACGGTGGCATCATTAAGGATGAACGAAAATCTTTATAGAAATTCCCTTTCATCTCTTCCTGTCTATTAAATAGGGGAAGATGCATCAAGTAAATCTTTAATCCTGAAGACTTACAGCAAAGTCTTTGAACTTTGTTGCCCTCAAAAATCACTTCTATCTTCCCCATCATGATAAATGTCTCCGGTCTAGACTGCTGCTCCATGAATTATGAGAAAAAGATTTCCCAGGGAGCCAGGAGCACCTGGATCTGCCTGACTCGGGACTGCTGAGGATTTCCCAGGCACTGAGGGAAGCCAGCAAGGACTGGCACAGGTTGAGCTTTTCTCGGGAAGAACTGGCTGGAAATACCTTTTCCCATGGGGTGTTCCAATCCTGATAGGAAAAAGATCCTTTCTATTGTAATAATTATCTTTTTATTCAATATATGCAGGTTTTCCATGCACTGAACACAAACCCCACACACTCCAGAGGCACCAAACCAGGAGGGTTTATCCCTTTGGATATGCACTGGGAGTAGCTGGGTAATAATCAGGATTCAAGCAACAAGTGACTTCCACTTCAAATTTCCATCAGGCCCGGATTTCAAAGGCAACACTCAAAGTTAATGATTTAACAGCAAGAAACAGACCAAAAAAAAAAAAAGGTATGATTGGTAGGCACAGAAATGCGAGGGGATGGGATGAGAAAAGCAGATTCCAGTGAGTGTCCTCCAGGTCAGCCTCACCTCAGGGGTATTCCAGCCCTCAGGAGTGGGCAGACAGGATGGGATGAGCAGGAATTGGTGCTCTGTGTGTGTGTGTGAGCACCCAGCCTGAGCCCTGCCCTGCCAGGATGGGATATCTGGGAGTGCCTTGTCCACACAGGAGCTGCACGAGCAGCTCCCTGTGCCTTCCCTAAGCCCCCCCAGGATGGGGACATGTGGCCGCAGCCCCTTCCAGCCCGGAGCACGGCACACTGGGATGGGCAGATGCTCACCCCCTTCTCCAGGAGGAGGAAGAACATTCATTTCTCACCCCAAACAGCTCAGTCGAGCCTCCTCCTGCCACGGCAGCGGCCGTGGGCCAGGCAGGGCTGTCCCTGCGTGCTCCTGCCAGAGCTGGGCTCGGCCACCCTCAGACGGAGCGCACCAGGCAGCGCTGAAATTCAACCCTCTCCACCCTCAGCTGGGTCTCCAGCAGGGCTGGGGAAGCAGAAAGGCTCCGTCCTCCCGTCCCCCCGGGCCACGGGGCTCCCAGGGCGCTGCTGCCACCAGCCAGGCTCCCAACAGATGCGCTCCGACAGGCCCCATCCCACGGCAAGTCTGACTGCACATCACTCCTTGATTCATGATTCAGCCGAGATCTAATGAAGCAACATTTTTATAACAATAACAGGGAACAGATGCCACCGGGAGGATCACACACTGCTACAACAAACTGTGTTCTGCTGACCTTTCCCTGTTCATGCTCATTTTTTTCCTTTATTTACATTTTCTCAGATGCTTTTTATACCTTTGAAATGTAAAGTCATTTGCAGAAACACAATTTCCATCTCAAGGCATCTCTTGAAGATGTAGATTTAGCACGGCACTGCCTTGGTAAACAGGGTATTTCTATCTATAAACAGGATATTTCACTGCTCATAACCTGTCCCTCCAAGTGCAAAACACATAAAGGTGTCTGTAATATTTCCTAAGTGTCCCGAGTGACAGGTTAAGATCACATCTACAACCTCCTCTGATTCATGCTGTAAACACAGCCACAGAACCACTCCTGGAAAAGACCTCAAGTCCAGCCTGTGACTGATCCCCACCTTGTCACCCAGACCAACGTCCAGTCATTCCTGGGACGCCTCCAGGGATGGGGACTCCAAACCTCCCTGGGCAGCCCCTTCCAGTGTTTAACAACCCTTTCCATGGAGAAATTCCTCCTGATGCCCAACCTGAGCCTCCCCTGGCACAGCTCGAGGCCATTTCCTCTCCTCCTGTCCCTGTTCCCCGGGAGCAGAGCCCAACCCCCCCCGGCTGCCCCCTCCTGTCAGGAGCTGTGCAGAGCCAGAAGGTCCCCCCTGAGCCTTCTTTTCCCCAGGCTGAGCCCCTTTCCCAGCTCCCTCAGCCTCCCCTGGTGCTCCAGCCCATTCCCTTCCCTGGACACGCTCCAGCCCCTCACTGCCTCTCTTGTCAATGAAGAGCTGTAATCCCAGTTCAATCCAGTTTAGACACCCAGGAGATCCAGTACCTGCCCCTGGAGCCGATCAGTCCTCTCCCTCAAAACCAGGAACCCCAAAAGCATCCCAGGGAAACACTTCCTTCTTCAAACTCCAACATCCTGCTCAGGACCAGCAGCCTCAGGAGATGGGATGTGGGGGGGATCAGCCCAGCCCTCCACGTCTCCCCTTCCTCCTGCTCCTGCAGCTGCTCCCCACGTCCTGAACTCCAAACCACCTCCAAAACCACGAGGCTGCAGGGTCAGGTGATTAAAAATCACTGCAAAATTGCCTTATTTTGTGCTTTTCCACTCTGCTGAATAAGGCATGACCCCTTCAGGCTGTCAATACAATAAAGGATAAGGAATTTGCACAGTTCCTCATTACAGGGCTGTCGAGTGGAGCTCCAGTGGAGAAACAGGTGGGATTGTATTTCCATTACAATCTCTGAAGTGCTGCTTAAAAATAAAATAAAGAGGCGTCAACACGCTATTACTCCGCGAGGGAAGAGCATCTCATCAAGGAAAAAGAAGATCTCAAAACATAAAATCTCCTCCACAAAGAGACTTGATAATGTTTGTCTGGTCGGGGTAGCAGAGGGCTATTTATTGCTCCTGGCCACCACTGGAAATCTGCATTTAAATGGAGCTTCCCTCCCATTCCTGCTATCCAGAGAGAGCAAATTCAGAGGAGAGAGAGGAAAGACATGATAAAAACAGCTGAGGGCTCGAGTTTCTACTGCTTGAAACACAATCTCTCTTTTATCTTCTTTAATAACTGCTTTGTGTACATAAAATCAGAATTACATTCCCCGAGACCCGGAGCTTCCAGGGAAATTGAGAACGGAGGTGGTGACCTGTTCATCACGCTGGGATGCAGAGCCTCAGTGGGATCATCCCTGCACCCCAGCAAACATCATCCCTCTGGGGCAGGCAGGTAAAAGCCCTGCCAGACTCCTCATCTCACCTCATTTTCGGAATATAAATCCCACAGTGAGGCAGCAGGAGACACCCTGAGCATGAAAAGAGCAGCAAAAGGGCACAGAGGGACAAGAAAGGGGTCGGAAATGGGAACGTCCCATCCAGAGCCGGCTCGTGGGGTCTGAACCCATCCCCTTGTACAAAAGCAGGGCAGGAAACTGAGGCCTTTTTAAAGGGAAACTCCTGTGGATTTCCACAGCTGGAATTCAGGCACTGCAGCTGTGGAGAAAGTCCTGATCCGTGGGTTTAAATACTGGGATTGTGACCAGGGAAGTCCCACTCCACGCCCTGAAAAGCCTGCCAAGAGACATCCCAAAAACGAGGAGAGAAAAGCAGGGAGAAGGAAGAATGAGGGCACCAAAGGCACATCAGGAGGGAAGAGCCTCCTTGGAACACCAAAAATGTTCCAGAAAAGAAAAAAACAAACCAAAAAGGCAATTCCAGCCACCAAGAACTTGTTTCTGCACACGCGTTTGTGGTGTGGTGGGATGGCTTTTCTTGTTTTCCCTTAAACTTTGCTCCCAGCAGGAATTTCCCCATAGCACTGCCCTGTAATCCAGATTTTCAGCCTCTCTGCAAAGCCCCATCTGTCCAACTGGGCCACAGTTTGCCAAAAATCCCAGCGTGGTCACCCACATCCCCCCCAAGGTCAGGCTCAATGCCTAAATCCTATTTTCTTAGGAAAGCAGCCTAAAAACACCGACCAAAGTGGGGAAGATCGTTTTTCCTGCCTGTCTTTTGTTTCCATAGTGTCAGGCTGAGTTTCACGAGGAAGTTTTTCCTGCCCATTTTCACGGTCTCAGGTGACTGGCAGCAGCTGTGGTTTTTTAGGAAGAGAGCACTGGGAAGCCCTGGTGGGGCCAATAAAGTTGGCAAGACCAAGAAACGAGCAAGAACTTAATTAAGTCAGTGGAGAGTGCAAATATAAGGAAAATAACCACACAAACCCCAAGTGCCACTGCCAGGCAAGCAATAAGAATGAGGGAGGAAGAAACAATGGGTAAAATTCTAAGTTAAAAAAACAAACAAAAAAAACCCCAACAAACAAATGGGAAAGTCCAGGAGGATTTACAGCTCTAATCATGGATTTGAGAGAGGGCAATGAATAATGGAGCTGTGGAATTTGGGGCTGGAGAGCTGGCAGAGTGTGGGAAAGAGCCTGCTGTGGGATGGGGAGGCAGGAAAGGACCCAGGTCCCACAGGATCCCTCAATAAATGTGTTCTGCACCTGCAACACCACAAAATCCCGGAGCTCCCGTGGTTCAGTGGCTATTCCAGCACTCACCCAGGGATCTGCAGTGCTTTGGGATTTACTGGCAGTGATTTAAGGACAGGAACATTCCCAAACCCAGGGAAACCATTTCTGGAACCTCCTTCTGATCATGGAACCGTTAAAGTTGGAAAAGACCTCTGAGATCATCAAGTCCAACCACCACCATGGTCACCACTAATCCATGTCCTCAAGTGCCTCATCCACACATTTTTGGAACATTTCCAGGGATGGTGACCCCACCACTGCCCTGGGCAGCTGTTCCAGTGCTTGACAACCCTTCCCATGGAGAAATTTTTCCTAATATCTGATCCAGACCTCCCCTGGTGCAACTTGAGGCCATTCCCTCTCACCCTGTTGAGGAGGAGACAGCAGGTTACAGGATTTAAGGAATTTAGGGTCACTCTAAAGCCGCTGAATTTCCATTTATTTAAGTGAGTCTTCAGTGACAATTTTCCTCTAAACCCTTCTGGATATCTCAGCACTTTCAGAGCATTTGCTCTTCTTCCAGCACCTCCCTGTTTCAGGGAGGTCACAGCTTTGGCTCCATTTCCTGATCCCTCCCAGCCTGGCAAACTCCAGAGCACTGCAGGGGACGCACAGCTCATCCCAAAGGACGGGGAGGGAAATGCCAGGTCCAGGCTTCCTCCATCCAGCTGATCAATCCATACACAGGGACAGCCAACAGCCTTGGATGTATCCCCAGTGGCGAGGGAAAAAGGGGGAAAACGTTGCTGGATAGGGATCTGGGGGTTTGCTTTCATTATTATGGAGAGTTTAGAGATATTTTGCACCACTTTTATTCCCGTTACAAATCACTGGCCACGGCTGCTGCTACAAATCTCCGAAAGATGGATCCAAGGACAAGGAACCGACCATGCTGGGTGTAGACACCGGATATGGCAATTCCTATAAAGATATGAGACAGACAAATGATAGGTGAAATGATTTTCATTCTCCTCTGATGGATGAGGAATGAAGAGATAAAGCGACTCCTCAAGGTTTTCCAGGACCACGCGGCAAATAAACAGATTTAACACGCCAAGAGACCTCGGAGAGCCCGGTTTGGAAACTCGGTCTTTCTGCTGACTGCCACCAAAAGTTGACACTTCTGCCTCAATCTTCAGACATTCGAGTGCATCACAAAGACAAAGCGCCGTTGACAGATACTCTGGGAGATGGGAATCCCTGGAAGCAGCAGAGTATTGAAGGAAACACGGATGGAGATAAATGGGTCGGTGCTATGTGGCTGAGGACGGCGTGGATGGAAGAGCCAAACTATGCTTGGAGCCTTTAGGTCGGAAAAGACCTTAAAGATCATCAAATTCCACCCCCCTGCCCTGGGCAGGGACACCTCCCGCTAGACCCTCCAACAGAAAACCTGAGAAAACGAACAAAAGTGGGAAAAGGTGACATTGGCAGCCCCGCCCCTCCCACAGAGGATGCAGATGTATCACAGCGCATAAAAGAGTTTGATCCACTTATAAAACGCCACTTGAGCCTTTCCTGAATGCGCCTCGGGGTTGTTTTCATCCTTTGGCTTCCCTGGTGGAACCAACACCTTTTCCTGCTGAGTCATTCCGGAACGAGCTGCTAAAGAGCTGCCACGCCAGAGGTGGAAGCCCTTCAGATCCAATATGGATCAATCTGCACAGCCTCTCTTTATTTATTTGTTGCCACTCAGCCTTCAGCTGATTTAATAGGTTCCTTTAATGTCTTCCTGCCTTCCCTCGTTAGGATGCTCTGCCCACTGCAATCCTTTTCCCCTGATGGCTTCTTCCCTCACTTCTGGATGGGAAAGAGAAACAGCAATTTTCTTTTCCCTGGACTCCGGCATGGCTTTCCCTGCCTTTCTATCCATCTTAGCAGCACGCTGCTAATTCATCTAATCCCAGAATACTTCCTGCACTCGTTTGGAACGAAAAAAAAAGCATCCCCACTTTGTTGTTGGGATGACTTTTTGAGAGAAGGGATCTGCAGAGCCTGGAGTGACTGAAGCGATGCACAGCCACATCCTCGCTCGGAGCAATTTGTCTCAGCATCCCCTGGGGACCAGCCCTGAGTGGGGTGTCGAACATTGCCTGGAGAACCCCTGGCACAACAGAAAACAGCCACAAAACCCTCAGAAAAGTTACTCAAGAGTTTTCCCCAAGAATCTCTGAGGTTTCTAGCGCGGGTCTCTCCCGCGTGGGTGAAGAACAACTTTTAGGCAAACAGCTTTTGCTTTCAGCTGGGGAGCTCATTACAGATTCTCCTGCATCTGGAAAAGTTTTAAACACACCACATGGAACCAGAAAAGGGCAAGTGAAGAGCAAGAAAGGAAGGGGGGAAAAAAAAGCAAGGAGAGAGAAAAAGCTCAGCTGCAAGAGAGCAAATTAAATCAGACACAAAAACTCTTAGCGAACAAGGCTGAACAAACCCAAAGGAAAAGCTGTTCCAGATCTCCCAGGATGTCAGGAATGATGGAAGAGCTGGTGGGATCGGGGAGGGATCAGCACCAAGGCTGGGTGAGGATTGAGACGTTGCAGAGGCAGCCGTGCTTGTAAAGCAGAGGGAGTGGAGGGAGCTGCATCCCCTGCAGTCTCTGGAGCTCCTCAGAGGGGACACTGAATCAGTGACACGAATGCAGCAAGGAACTGGATCAGGCTGCCACTGATAAGCTTAATTAAACAACAGTTATCCATAGGCTGGGCTTTATGTTATAAATAAGAAACATTTATACTGATTAATTGAAGTCATGGTTCAGATCATTAAATCCTCCTCCTTCCAAACATCTTAATGAGGGGACCTGCAAGGATCCAGCACTGATGTCTGGACACTTGCAGGCCTAAGAACACACTCAGGGGAGGGCAGGGGGACCTTGCCAAGGCTCCTTCCCACTGTATTCCATTCCAGTGGGTGCTCCCGGAATTCCTGCTGGGGGTTTCTGGCTTTCTGCTGGGGGCTCCCTCCTGCTGCTGCCACACGAGGAGCTGGGGCTGGCAGCCTCAGGCAGCACCACGTTCCCAGCAGTTCTCCGAGTCTGTAAAAGACTTCTCAGCACGGCAATGAAAACATCTTGGAGGCAGCGAGCTCTGTCAGCTGCCCTCACGGATCCCATTCCTTTTCATTAGCCCAGCCAGAAAGGAGCTTGCCTGGAGAAGCAGGGCTGCTTTGTCATCCTCCCCTGCCTCTTCCCACGTGAGAGATACCCTGGGCCACCTCTGGGACAGCAAACCCTGACCCCAAACCTGCCCTCCCCGTCACCCACTCCTGGCCACCCCTCTGAGTCCATTCCAAGCTCAAGGTAACACCCTACAGAATTACAGGAGAACCCCCCTGGCCCTCATGGAAGGCTTCACTCCGTGAGATTTGAGCTTTAGAGATAAAATCCCCACTCCAGCGCCGCTCTGAGCCAGGATCAATTAAGGATCACGTCTAACACTTATTCTAATTGGAATTATGAAAACAGGGCAGACCCTTTGTCCCTTCCTTTTCAGCTTTCTGCTCCTTCCTCCCACAGCCTGAGAGGTTTTATACAGCTCTAATATTTCAGAGAGTGGCCTTGCTGCTCTGAAGTGAAAAGCCAGCTTGGGAGACTCTGGTTTGCTCCAGCTCATCCATCACATCTGCTCCCAAACCCAGTGGTTATTAAAAATTAGAGCTGGTCAAATTATTGTTATATTTTGACACATGGAGAATATTATTATCGTCCTTCCCTGCTACCCCCAATCCCTCCCTATGAATCATTCATGAGTCTCTCCTGGTTCCTGCAGAAGAGCTGAGCTCCTGCTTTGTGCAAGATGGATTTCCTGCCCAAGGAGCAGAGCCACAGTGGAGGGAGGCTCTGGAGGGAGCCAAGATGAGGCCCCCAAATCTCTAACAAGCCCATCAAGTGGTCCCAACAAATTGTGCAAGGGTGATTACCACCTCCTTCACCTCCTCCGGTCTTTTCCCCTTTTCCTTAACACAATCCTATCAGGTTGGGAACTGACTAATAGCAACAATAATAAAATAAACTTCATTTTGGATCAGTTGCAGGATTGGGGCTATTTCCTCCATCTCCTCACCACCACAGAAATTGCCTTTTAAATGGATAACAATGATTGTGAGGGTCCAGTCATTACCTTGAAACCTCGCATTTTGATATTTTCAAAGCTGCTCTCTTATATAAATAACAGTTATTACTGTAAAGTGATTTTCCCTCTCCTGTACTTCCATAGAGTTCCTGCAGGAGATGGCGAAGAAAATGGATCCCATTAATGCTCCACTTAGGCCCTGTTGCTTTCATACCTTAACTCCCATCATTAATCTTCCAATGTGTCTTTAAACAAATGTCATTCACTCCACACGCTCCGGCAGCGATTCTTCCCCTTCCTTTCCCCCACTTCCCCTTCCTGGGAGCTCTTCCTCCCCTGACTCTCCGGTGGGTGTTGTGCTCCTGCCACTCAGGGAAAAGGCATTTTGTTCAGGCAGCCTTCCTGGTAATTACGAGGGAAAACACCAGAGCCCACAGTCGGGAGACAACACATCAGAAGGAGCTGGAAACCCTCAGAGAGGAGCACAGGGTGACTTTGCTGAAGAGAGAATTCTGAACCAACCCCCGGAGCGAGTGTCCCCTCGGCAGAGCCGGGTCCTTGGGTTCTGAGCGCAGGGAAAACATCGCCTGTGGCACACAGCAGCCTCTGAGCACTCCACAAACACCACTGCCGGATGCCACTGCGGTCTGGTTTGACAAACAAGGCTGCTGTTCCCACGGCACAGGCGCGGGGCAGCCGAGGCTGCGACTCCCAGCGTTTCCCAAGGCTCTGGAACAGCTCCGCTCCTCAGCGGCCGCAGGAGAAGCGCTGTCACCTGCACTCCACAGGGAGCAGGAAAGGGACACAGCCCAAGCCTGCAGTGGCATTCAGACAGCAATCCTGCCCCTGGGAGGGTCAAATCCCACCTTTTTCAAGGAGTTAGTCTCTCTCCTCGATGGAGCGGGTCACATACCACCGGCATCGCCCGGGTCCTGCTCACTCTGCCAAGGCCACAATGTCCATCCAGCCGGGGAGGACACACTGACCAACACACTGACCAACACACTGACCTTCCAGCAAAGCCAAAAAAAAAATGTTTTCCAGGCTGATGGAGCTAATTAAGGCTAATTAAGCATCAGCCATAAGGCACGTGGGCACAGGAGCACAGCTCATGAAATGGTGCTGCATTCTGGGGACAGGGCACCACGGTGTCACCCCCCCCACACATCAGCTGTGACACCCTCCAAAGAGGAGGATCCCTCCCCAAAAAACTCATTTTCAGAAGTGGTTTAACAGCAAGGCCAAGCCAGGATTGTGAAGTGGAGACAAACAACCTTCCCACGCTGCCCAGCTCGCAGTTCCTGATTTCCCCCTGCCACCTCTGGAAGCAGAAATAGCAGGGATTAATACTTTGGGTGACCTCACGTGACTCCTGGACATCTGGACTTTCCTGCTCTGCCCTCCTCCCCCAGGAGCGCTGACATTCCCTCCACCCTTGCTCATCCACAGCCTCTCCTTCATTATCATCTGTCAAGCCCAATTAACGAGGGCAGTGACATCAGGGGACAGGGTTCCTGCAGCCTCCCGTGAGAGCCCCTTGACAGGAGCCTCCACCCTGCTGAAGATGGGATAAAATCCCCAGGAAATTGTCCTTGCTCCTCATGATCCTGCCCCGGCAGCCCAGAGCCCTCACCTGGACTCTCCCACCTTTTCCAAGTGCCCATCCCTGCTCCTAAAACCCGGATGATCTCCCCTTTCCCAGCCATCCTGCTGGATAAAAGGATCTCAGGCCAACAGCTTGGTGGTTTGCAGGTGCCTCCTCTGAGCTGTTTTCCTCCCTCCAAACCCAACCATGCCTTTCATAAAAAGTGCTTGGCCGCGTTTCCCGTGCTCCTGATTAACCAGTTAATGAGGAGTCTGGATAGAGCAAAATCAACAGGAAATTGGGCCAACGTGAGCCACCGCATCCCTCCTGCTTTAAACAAGACAAAGCACAGGGAAAAAATCCAAAAATATTTCCCTGAAGAGCGGCAAAAGCTCAAGTGGAAGAGCTTTTCCTGCTTTTCCTAGGAAATATGCTACACCCCTACATATCCTTAATATAATGAAGCTCGCTAAGGTCAGGAATATTCCCTGGCACTACGGAAAAGCCTGAGGTTAGGTGGGAATAGCTTCTAAACCAGCTGGTTCTGCTCACGTCCCTGCTGCAAGAGGTCACTTTTTTGCCGCTTCTTTAAGTGGATAACTTTGCAGCAAGGTCGTGGGTTTTCTTTTTTTGTTGTTTTTGTTTGTTGATGAGAAAAAAGGTCATATAAAGGAAAAAAATAAAACAGAGACAGGCTGGGATAATTTTTTGGCAGAGAACCCCTGACAATATCTTCTAAGTCATAACTGGTGTTTCTCGAAAAATGAAAATTTCTAGAGCCCAGCAGTTTTCTCAAGGAGCAGGGAGGGCTCTCATTGTGTTGGAAGTCTCTGAATGCAGGTTTTATTCTGTGTTTTGGAATTTCAGGACAAGTTGTGAGATGCTACTAAATACGAAATAAAGGGTATTAATCACTTGGCCATGACTTTATTTCTCATATAACCAAATCTCTGCGTGTGCGTGTATGTATAAATAAATCACGAAAATACAACCTTTGTTTAAAATTAAATGATAAACTAAAAAGACTCCAGCCTTAACAAGAGCAGCAAAATTCTACCCCTTTGCTCAGGAGAGCTCAGCAGAAGCTCCCCCATTTCCCTACTGGAGAAGGAAGTTGCAATTCCCAGAACTCCAGGACCTCCCCCAGCCCTTCCTCTCCCAAACCTCAAAAGCAGAGCAGGATCCTCCCCTCCAGCAGGCATCAAACCCCACCGAACCTCAAAGCTTGGCAATGCCCACGGCTCGACATCGAGAGCCTCAATTAAATCAATTAGCATCCCCATACATGGCTAATGCTGGGAGACGTAGGAGAGGCTTTATTATCCAAATAGAAAATCAGTTTGTGTGTCCAGATGGTCACTGGAGGCGCTGGAATTGCCACACTCTCGCTGTGTTTGGGCCCGTTTCAATGGCACCAGCCCTGCTGATCAGCTTGGAGGGGAGCCTGTGCCATCTGGGCGAGAGGAGGTTCATTGTCTGCCTGGCAGGCACGGGGTAAACACAGCTCCCCCATCACTCCACTGCCACTTGTTAGTGCTGGGAGTCCCTGGGAAAGGGAGCAGAGTGGTGGGAAAAGGCTTTGGGCTGAGAAAGCTCTGGGAAGGTCTGGGAGCAGCTCCCTCCCTGCTGCAAAGGATGCTCTGGGATACTCAGGGGCGAGGCATGGAGCGATCCCAGACAAAATTTTAGCCCCAAACCCTCTCGTTTTCCACTCCTCCATGAGCACTGAGGAGCTGGGAGAGTTTCTCTGCACATCACCAGCACCTCAGATCTGCTCTTCAGGAGAACCACTGGTTTCCAAACTCCAGTTATTCCTGAAAGGCAGGAGGCAGCCTGCCGAGCTGTCCCTGCCTGCAAGGGGACCGGGAGCCCTCCCCGGCTGAAAGGGATGCTCTGGGATAGTCAGGGGCGGGGCATGGAGCGATCCCAGCCCAAACTTTAGCCCCAAACCCTCTCGTTTTCCACTCCTCCATGAGCACTGAGGAGCTGGGAGAGTTTCTCTGCACATCACCAGCACCTCAGATCTGCTCTTCAGGAGAACCACTGGTTTCCAAACTCCAGTTATTCCTGAAAGGCAGGAGAGAGCCTGCTGAGCTCCTGGCTGCCCATCCCTGCCTCCAAAGGGAATAACGGGAGCCCTCCCTGGCTGAAAGGGATGCTCTGGGATAGTCAGGGGCGGGGCATGGAGCGATCCCAGCCAAAACTTTAGCCCCAAACCCTCTCACTTTCCGCTCCTCCACGAGCACCGAGGAGCTGGGAGAGCTTCTCTGCCCATTCCCATCACCTCTGAGTCACTGCTTTCCAAACTCCGGTTATTCCTGAAAGGCAGGAGAGAGCCTGCTGAGCTGTCCCTGCCCGCAAAGGGAACGGGAGCCTCTGAGCAGCCGAATTAAGCAGCGATGCTCCCCGCGCTACAAAGGAGCTTCCAACCCAGCGAGGTCCAGCCCCAGCCATCAAGAGAGAGGAGCGAGCTCGGGACAGGCTCGGCAATAACTTGTGAACGCTCCCCAGCGCTGTAATGACAGGAAGGCAGCGCTCACAGCCCGTTAAGTCTCTAACCGCTGTTAAAAACCTCCCATTAGTCTCCTGTCGGGAAAAGGAAGGGGATAATCCTTCTGTTCTCACCCACTTTATCTGGCCCGGCGGCAGCAGAGATTTTCCCCTCATTATGCATCGGGTTAGACCGCGACACCAGCAAAAGTGACAGCACAGAAATGTTCGCCTGCGTATGAATGGAAAATACCACGAAAGGAGATTATTATTGGGGGAAAAAAAACACCAAAAAACAACGCCTCGAGAGCACGGAGCCCCGGCGCGGTCGTGCTAAAAGTGAGGCAGGTTACAAAAGTGATGCTGTAAGGGTGGACGTAGCATTCTCCCCTGACATGGCACTGCCTCAATTAAGTTTTCTCGTTGAGGTATCCCGGAGGCAGCAGACGGGAGAGCGTGCCTGGGAGGGTAAGTGCAGGGTGTTCCTCACTGGAGGTACATAAAGCGATTTATTGTTCTTTTTTTCCTCTTGCATTCAGCGTTTCTGACGGGGTCAACAGGCAGGGAGCAGAGAAAGCCGGGATTCAGATTCAGATTTCACACATCAGAGGGGAAACAGTGAAATCGAAAAAGCTACGGGAGCAGTAACTGAGAAATTATATATGTGCTTTCTCTCACCTCCAGCCCCGTTCCTTTATTTTATTGAAAACTGTCACATTAACGTCGTTTTCAGGAAAATGCATAAAGCTCTTCTCCATTTCCCAGCGCTGTGCTCTGCTGCTTTGCACTGATAAAATCATCTTCCCAGCCACTGCTCGGGATGGGATCGGGACGCCTAGGGGCACACACGGCTCTCCCTCGGGAGCAGGGATTTTCCCGGTGCCTGGGGGGTGAACCCAGGGATGAGGATTTGCAGAAGATGAGCAAAGGCAGGGTCTGAAGCATCAACCCAAAAGCAGCCGCAGCAGTGAGAGGATGAGAGGGAACAGCCTCAGGGGAGGCTCGGGTTGGACATCAGGAGGGATTTCTACACGGAAAGGGTTGTTAAACATCGGAATGGGCTGCTCAGGGAGGAGCCCCCATCCCTGGAGGCGTCCAGGGAAGGACTGGACGTGGCACTCGGTGCTCTGGGCCGGTGACAAGGAGGGGATCGGGCACGGGTTGGACTCGGCGGGCTGGGAGCTCTTTTCCAATCCCAGTGGTTCTGTGGCTCAGCCAGCAGGTGTTTAAAGGCCCTTCTTTTTCCTCTCTCATGCAGCAGCAGCCGCCTGAGGTGTTTTTCAGGGGCTGAGAGCTGCCAGCTTTCCCCTCTCACACAGACCCCACAGAGCTCCCTTACCCCTGTGTCACCTGCCAGCCACTTCAGAGACAGCCCCAAAATCCCTCCGGAACTCCCTCCCGTCCCCACTCTTTGTATTTCACATTAAATTAATCAACACCAACGGGAACTCCAATCCCTGCCTTTAAAGTTGCCGAGCTCGCTCCCTCTCAGGATTTCCCTTCCCCAAAAAAAGCTGATTTAACCTGACGTTCCTAATTCCTCCCGCCCCGGGAGGCGCAGCCAGGGATTTGCACAGCTCTGGCACGGATCTGCCGGGTCCCCAGGGCTCTGTCTGCAGGGAAAGCCAGCAAAACTCTCTGCTCTCCCGTGGAGAGGCTGAAGGACTCGGATTTCACCTCTTCCCTCCGCGCCCTGACCCTCCTCTGGCAGCTGAAATTCCCATATCATGGGAAAGGCAGGGATATCCCTCCATGAGGAACCTGTCAGCTTAACCCAGGCCTAGAGAAGCCTCTGGAAGGCTTTGGAGGAGGCTTATCCCTTACTGCAGTTAATCCAGTGGCCACACACAGCCTTTGGGGAGGTGGTGGGAGCTTCCTCAGTGGTTTTCCTGGCCATAATCCCACATCCAGGGTTGGGCGTGCGTCCAGATGTCAGGGAAACCCCAGGGGATGGAGATCAACCCGAACACAACCGACCTGCAGCCACATCCAGAGGCTTCCCCTGGCTTTGTTCGGTTTTCCTTTCTTTTCCTTTATTTTTTATGGCTGCTGCTATTTCTGTGACCCCCCCCAGGTGAGAGCAGGACCCCTCCTCCATCAGCAGGGACGGGAATAGTTTCCCCCCACAAGCAGCAGCAATGCCAGCAATTTCATTTCCTGAGTGTCTTTTAGTCTTGAATATATATTGCTTGCTAAAGAGGCCAAAAAAATAAAAAAATAATAACCACATGTCCTACAAAGCCTCAGCTCTCCATCAGGGACAGGTGAAAGTTTGTGAGAGAAAAAAAAACCAGGAGAAAGTGTTGGCACAGCCCAGGGGTTTGATCAGAAAAGGGTAAAAATCTTCACACTTTATCACGAAAATGCCCCAAGATGAGCGGGCTGGGGGAAGGTGTCCCCTGCCCATGGCAGGGGTGGAATGGGATGAGCTTTAAGGTCCCTTCCAACCCAAACCCTTCTGGGATTCCAGGGTTTTGTGGCTGGTGGTTGTAGGTGCAAAAAAACCCAGCCTCCCCCGGGAGCTGGCAGGCAGGAGCCAGCAGAGCCCTGCCTGCAGCACGTGGGTCGATCAGGTTAATTTAAAAATATGAAAACACACAGAGAGGAGGAAAAAAAAGAGAGAGAACACTCCTTTTCTTCTGCCCCTGTTATCTCGCCAAAGAGTTCCGGATAACAGCAAACACGAAAAGCAGGAATATAGATTTGTTATTACTGTGATTTGCTGCAGGGCCAAGGGAAGACTGCAGAAATGCACCTTCTCTCTTACACAGCCGAGCAGAGCCTCGTTCTTTATTGATTTCTGGAGCAGGACTACCACTGACAAATGTAATTAGCCCAACAGTGATGAAAGGAGAATACTTTCCCTTATAGGTGCAATTATGGACGCTGCTCTGCACTTGACCCGGGCCAGATCTCTCTGAGTCACAACCAGTGCTGATCCTGGGACTCCCGAACGCCTCTTCCACGAAGAACATTCCAAAAAGGAAATCATTTCCCG
Organism: Ptilonorhynchus violaceus; assembly: GCA_013397565.1. Lineage (NCBI taxonomy): Eukaryota > Metazoa > Chordata > Aves > Passeriformes > Ptilonorhynchidae > Ptilonorhynchus > Ptilonorhynchus violaceus. The sequence goes on from VZRJ01001799.1 coordinate 336,857, forward strand.
TTTCAAACAACTCTATTACAATGGGTCTGCCCGCGGTCGTCCGGTGGGAGTTCAAACTGCACCTCGGAGCTGGGTGAAAACAAGACAATATTAATAAAAACAAAGGTGCTGGGGGAATGCAACATCTCTGAGGTGCTGCAGGAGCCCAGCAAACAGCTCAGGAAGGCGTGGACAGGCTGCTTGTCTTCCTGACAGGAATTCTGGGCAGCTCACCAGCGACTGACCAATGAGTCTGGACGCTCCCATGGCTCCAGGTGCCAGCTCACCTCACCCTCAGCCCGGGCAAACCCCCAGCACAACCCAGAGTGACCCCAGGGCGCTGCCAGCCCAGCACGGTGTCCCCAGAGCGTCACAGAGGCGCTGCCAGGGCAGGGCAGCAGGGCTGGCACAGCCCCGGAACAGGAGCTCAGCACACGCCAGAGCCATTGCTCCCTGACTGCATTCCACGTTTTTCATTTCCTCTGCTGCTCCTCCATCTGCTCCGGAGCTGGCACAAACCCCTCCCGTTTGCCCTCGCCGAGGAGCACGAGAGGGAGGGTTCGGGGAAATTCCAGCTGAATTCCTGCCCCTCCATCCCACCCGGTCCCAGCACGGTGAACGCAGCAGGGCGAGGGATGCTGGGCAGCAGCGGCCTTGGCATCCCCCACACTGTGCAGGTGCCACCGCTCATCCCTGCCCCTCCTCCTTCCCTGCCTTTCCTCCTTCCCTGGGAACGGCTCCAGCAGCACCCAGGAGCTGCCAGGAGCCCCTCAGGTGCTGGGATGAGGAGGGTGGGAAGGAAGGTCAGCAAGGGGGATGCTCACGGGGTAGTGGCTCATGGGATGCTCACAGGAGGACAGACAGGGCACAAGAACTCACGGGATCCCGTGGAAAACATGGATTAAGTCCATAGGTCAGCATTAAAAACAGGGCACGAGAACTCTCAGGATCCCATGGAAAACATGGGTTGAACCCACTGGGCAGTACTAAAGACAGGACATAAGAACTCACAGGTTCCCATGGAAAACATGGATTAAACCCATTGGTCAGCGCTAACTCACAGGTTGCCATGGAAAACATGGATTGAACTCATTCGTCAGCACTAAGGGCATAAGAACCCACAGGATCCCGTGGAAAACATGGATTAAAGCCATTAGCACTAAGGGCACAAGAACTCACAGGATTCTATGGAAAACATGGATTAAACCCATTGATCAGCACTAAGGGCATAAGAACTCACAGGAACCTGTGGAAAACACGGATTAAACCTGTTAGTCAGCACTAAGGGCACAAGAACTCATAGAATCCCATGGAAAACATGGATTAAACCCATCAGCTGGCACTAAGGGCATAAGAACTCCGAGGATTCTATGGAAAACATGGATTAAACCCATTGGTCAGCACAAAGGGCATAAGAACTCTCAGGATTCTATGGAAAACATGGATTAAACCCATTGGTCAGCACAAAGGGCATAAGAACTCTCAGGATTCTATGGAAAACATGGATTAAACCCATCAACTGGCACTAAAGACAGGGCACAAGAACTCATAGGATCCCCTGGAAAACACGGATTAAACCCATCAGCTGGCACTAAGGGCATAAGAACTCCCAGGATTCTATGGCCCCATCCCTCCTCCATGCCCCTCCTTCTCTGCCAGACCTCATTTCATTATTTTTGCATAAAACCTCTTTTCTGTTGAGTTTCCAGCTCTTTTCACACAAACTTTATGATCCGTTCAGCAAAGGCCTGGCCCAGGTTCTGTTCTGCAATAACCCACACAAATGGCACTACAATAATTCAGGCTGCTCCTGGTTTTACTGGGAGAGTGCAACATCCACACAGAGGGTTTTAAAAAGCCAGGTCTGTTGGCTGCCTGAGCCTTCCTGACTTTTATCCCTGACAGGGAAAGGGCAGGAAAACCAGAGGGTTTTCCATCTCAGCTTCCTCCTCGTTCCTCAGTTTTACGTGGATTGATCACAAAACGCCCTCAGAGGGTTTCTGGTCTCTCGGTTTTAAGTTTTTCATCAATTTCCCCAGTTTATAAATTTTTACTCCTGGGCCACCAAAAAAAAAAAATCCAAATCCTGTGCAATTTCTGTGCTCAAATTTATTGCTCAGTGCCATCACCATCAACCTCATAGGAGGAAAAACTTTCCCTGGAAGTGTCCAAGGAGAGGTTGGATGGGGTTTGGTCTAGTAGAAGCTGTCCCTGGACTAACCCCTGTCCCCAAGTGCCACATCCACAAGTTTTTTGAGGACTTCCAGGGACAGTGACTCCACCACTGCCCTGGGCAGCCCTTTCTGTGGAGGAATTATTCCTAATATCTGATCTATTTTGAGGGGTATCATAGAAAAGGTTGGGGAGATCAAGCTCCTGGAACAATAAACTGAAGCACAAATCACTTTATCCAGCTAACACCGAGTACCCAGAGAGGTGACCCCAGAGCTCTCAGGGGAGCCTGGAAATGTCCCTGCCTCTGGGGACAGAGAGACATCGCAGGGAAGGAGGGAAAAACGAGCCAGGTATCACGAGCAGCCCATTGTGCCCTTCATTCCACCCCCCCCACCCACCCAAAAATACCCTTCAGAATTCCTTCTGCAGCAATCTCAATTACCTTTAAGAGTTCTGCTGCCATAAATCACGTTCAGACAAACCCTATTCAAGCGTTGTAACCAGCAGAGATGATGGGGGCCTTGTACGGTGGCCAATGACCACAGAGGAGTGAATTAAGAACATAAATAAAAGCGATGAGGGCCATTTCCTCGCCGTGCCAATCTCGTTCTGGAAAACACTTGTCCTTTTTTTTCATCGGTGGGACATTGGAGCTCCGTGAGGAGCATGGGCAGGGAGCTGCCAGGGGCAGGGAACAGGGAACAGGGCCGGGTGTGTCAGGAATAATCACCACCTGAACAAAAACCACTCCATGTCTGCTCCCCACCAGCTGCTAACGCCTGGAAAGACCTGAGCAAACACCACCTCAACACATCCAGGCTGGCCATGCTAAAATCCACTGATTAAGGTGTGTTTGTCCCCACGGCATTAAAAAAAGAAACTTAATATAATTCACTTACAGTGAGAGCAAATTTAAAATAAAGATTTATTTGCCTGATTTTTTAATTTTTTTTTCCCCTAATATTAAACCTTCAGATTCCCAGTCTGACTTTCCTGGCTGCTGCATACATTATTAAGAGGAGATTTTAAACCCCTCTGGTCAAGCCTTTGGAAGGCAGAGCCGTGCTGGTTTTATTGCTCTTTTCCCTCTGCAGCCATTGGTTGGGTTTTGTTTTCTTCTACATTAATTATTCCTATTTTTGCTGGTCACAGCTCCACGGTTCTGCTCCACTGGAGATTCCCAAGGCACCTGGTGGGATTTTCATTGCCCAGATGGGTTTGCACAGGTAGTTCTTCATCATCTTATTTTGCAGGAGGGGTTGGAATGCTCCCTCCAACCTCAGATCCTTTTACCAGAAGCAGTTTCTAGACCTGCTTGGTCAAAGAGGAGCTTTCCAGACTGGCAGGTTGGTCCAAAGGCTCCTGTAGCTCTTTTTTTCCATGTATTTTCCACGTCCCAGTGGTCCTCCCTAAATAATGGAGCCAAAGTGCACCCAAAACCGTATAAAACACCAAAAAGCAGCTGCCTGCAGCGTGACACCTCAGCCAGCAGCAGCCTCTGCTGTTCCCACCCCTTGGGAAGAAGAATCCAATATAAATTACAGCAGAAAAGACTTGACAAGTTATAAATGCTCTCACTTTGAATTCAGTCAATAATACTTTGCATTACTAAAATATGAGTTTACAATCATTTCTCATCTGAAAGCTGTTTAAGTAGTAAACACAAGGCCCATTACCGATTCCCAGTTTGCACTGGGAGCATTTAGTGTTTTCTCCCGCTCTGATTTTTCCTCTGTGCCCAGCTCCTGGAGTTATGGGATGACTGCTCCCGTTGCCACGAAACCCTCGTGTATTTGCACCAGTAAGTGGCAACTTTTAAACCTGTGTGATCTGTAAATTCAGATTTACAGATCTCATGAGGGTTCTCAAATCAATAAATGAGGTGATTTATGTGGCAGAGATGCCTCACAGAGAGATCTGAACACCCCCAGCTCCAACCACACGGCGTGGAAAGTCTCATCCTACCAGAGCATCCCTATCCCCACCTCGGATAGCTCATATCCACCTGGATAAAACACCTGACTGATTTTTGAAGGTGAGTCCTCAGCTCCCCAGGAACTTGTAGGACAAACCCCCGAACAGACCAGAGGCACTGGGGTGGAATAAGAAAACACAAGGCGCAGATGGCAGTGGCTGGGGAAGCTCTGACCGTGGAAGAGGCGTTGGCGGCAGGACGAGGACCCTGTCACCTTCCAGCAGGGCCTGGGTGCTGGGCAGGGAGGCTTTTCCCGCTGGGCAAACAGTCAGGAACTCCGAGTTCCAGGTGTAAATGCAGATATTTAAATGCAGCCCCAGCCTCTGGCCCGTGTTCCTGAGCTGGCAGTGACAGGAATGTGCCGGAGTGAACACCAGCGCCCTCAAAATGAAGTTTAGAACTCGCTGCTGTTTATCTGTGTCTCTATTGCTGCTATTAATATTTAATGTCTCTGGAGTAAAGGTTCCTCTCCAGCATAACAAGCCCTGCTGCAGCATTAATCAGAGCACCGGCAGCCCCGAGCTCAGCTCCTCACCTGAGGGTTCCCACGGCACATTCCCAGCCTGCGGGAAGGGGAGCAGGCACTGGGAATGCTGCCCTGTGTCCTGCCAGCCTGTGCACGCCCTGAGCTCTTGGTACCAGCCCCACAGGGGCTTTGTCCACCAGAGAGTCCTTAAACCAGTCTGGTCCCAGCACGAACCCGAGGGGCCGCATCCAGACCCGTGTCCTCAGCACTCCACTGCTGCCTTGAGCCTGACCAGAGGAATCCAGGGAGACAGGAGAGAGGAAAAAGTGACCCCTGCCACACTCTGGAAGCCACAAGAACCTTTTTAAAAGCTCCGCGTGGCAGCTCGTTAGGACCTGGCTCTGCTTTGCTCTGCTCCCATTAACGATCCCCTTCTCCTGCACCCAATCCCCACCTTAATGGGCCAACCCCTTACAGAAGCAGGGTCAGGAGCTGACGTTTGATGGCTTCCCATTTCCCCCGCTTCCAGACATCCTGAGAGTCACCGGCTGCCTCAAATCACCAGAGCTCTGCACTTTGAGTTAACCCGCTGGAAAAGGCATTGCTGGAGAGGAGAGCGGGAAGATCATGAGACGGATAAAGGCAGCGGGAAAACGGGATCATTAGTTTACACAAACATGCTCTCCTAGGCAGCCTCAAATCCCACGCTGCAGACTGCAACAAAGCCAGCCCGTCACAAAGGGTTTTTCCTGCCTTGCCCTGGCTACCCAGCAGCCATGAAGGAAATGAACTAATCCCAGGGAAGCACCCACGGCTTGGAAAAGCTGCCGTCGCTGCCACAAAGGAATCCAAGAAATCCTTGCAAAAGCAGCCTCGCACCAAGGAGCAAATGAGCTCGTGTTTTTACAGCACAAAAAGTGGGTACTGATATTATAATCCCACAGGATTGCATCCACAGGGATGCAGAAGGTTCCCTTCAGCTCCACGAGCACGGGGCTGGGCGCCATGGGCGGCCTCGCTGAGGCGGTGTTTGCTCTGTGGAATAAAGATTTTTCAGCCCAGCCTTTCTTGTTGATACTCAATTAAGTGAAATGCAGTTTGAAAAATTATTTTCTTTCCTTAAAGCACCTGAAACAACTCCCCCCCCCCACCTTTTCAATCTTGGCTGCCAAATCTTAGCCCTGCACTTCAGGGCCACTTTCTCCTTTATTTACTGAAAGCTCACTCTAAATCTTTTAATCCTAGAAATGCCAGTCCTCCAAACAATTCCTCTGGCTGCAACATTAGTCATTTCCTACATTTTCCATCGGTGTTACTCATTTATGGCACATCATCCTTGCTGTAATGAGATCTGGGCCATGCCTTTCCTCTCCTGTCCTTCCTGGTGCTTTGCTCCCCACGAGCTTCCAGATTTCACCTCCTGGCCAAGGGGACCTCAGACATTGCATTCCCCTCCCAGATTTCATGCCAAGGGGTATCAGATATTGCCTTTCCCTTTCTTTCTGACCACCAGGAAAAATGAATCCATGGCTCCAGCCAGTGCAGGTCTCCTGGAGATTCCAGGGGATTAATAGCACAAACACCAATCCACTTTGGAGTTCCTTGCAGAATACCAACAGTGCAGATGGATTTTTTTTTTTTTTTTTTTTTAAGGCTGGAAATCTTTTAATTAACATCCCAGGGGCAGTAGGAAATCCCTGTGAAACATTTAACAACCAACAGTGAGATTAGAGCCAGGAGGTAAAGAAACCAGATGGGAACTGAGTGTCAGCTCTGAGTCTTCTCCCTGGAAGAGACGAGGAGCAAGTTCTGGATCTCTTATCAAGTGATGGAAGCAAGCAGAGGAAACTCAGAATTCTGGTTCTAGGGTGGTCAAGGACTGGGGTTCCCCCAAGACAGAGCCCTTATCTCCCCAAAACCTGAACCCTCAAAGACAGAAACACCAGATCGGGTTTGTCCTGCACGGGCAGGTGCAGGTCCAAGTCAGGACCTCCCACCAAAACTCCAACCTGCCATTCACAGGATGTGATTTGGGACCCCCCAAAGGCACGAGCCTCTAGGCAGAAGCCACCTCACTGGTGGGCTCACCTTGAGCCCCTTCCAGACCAGCACAGCCCTACACAGCTCGTCCTTCTGCAGGTGGAATGTGCAGGCTCTATCTGGGGTCAAGGAGCCACTTTTCCACGTTCAAGCACTTTTATCCAAGGTTTTTTCCCCTCCCTCATGAAATTTTTTGATAGAACACTTCAGACTGAAAGTGGAGCTGCCCCAGAAGAACACAAACCAGCGCTCTCTTTATGCATACATATGTTTGATGTCAAAAAGACAGAGCGGGTCATTCTCACAAAAAGGCACTCGGAATACCAATACTCGCTGTCACCTCGGTTTTCCATCACAAAATGACAGCCTCCCGTCTCAAAACAAGGCCTAATGGAGCCACATTCATCCCCATCTCGCTGTAATCACATTAGACAGTTCTACCAATTTGACTTTATTGGTTTCTTAACTGCCTGAAAAAGCCACATCCACACCAGCCCGACGTGTTTTTACTACACAGGAGCAGCCACCTGCGGTCCCCTTCCGACAGCAGCATCCCGTGGTCAATAAAGAGCCTTCTGCTTGGTGTTAGGCTTCCTGCTAGGATCTCATTTTCTTGAAGAGACTCGTGCAGCCTCTGAGCACATCAGACTCCGTTTAAGGCCGGCTCTGCAGCGTGCGCTCGCCCATTAGAGGCACAAGCCGCGACGCTCGCGGCTCATCGGCGCACGGATGTTTACCCGCAGGAGAGCCGGGGGATGAGTGCCTATGAGGCTGCTGTTATCTGCTGCCCAGACACCTCACCCCCGCAGAGAGGGGGGAGGCACGGCGGGAGCGAGTCTAGAGCAGATTGCAACGCCAGGGATTCGGTTTTCGCGGCGGTTTTTCATCCCAAAACGCGCGGTTTCGGGTGGCGCGTCGGCCGGATGCAATTAACCTTCGCCACATCCCGCCGCCTCCTAAACCCAAGAGCCAATCTTGTTCCCCCAGGTCCCCTCGGAGATTTCCCTGGAGAAGCAATGGGTGTCTCCCGGAGAGGGCAAAAGAGCTGGCCCCATTCCAGGCACGGCCAATTTAGAAAAGAGAACGGCGGCGGCAGCCAATTTATTTTCTGCCTGGGTGGAAACCTCGGCCGGACCCTGCTGAATTTCTGTGCTGCCTCCCCGCTGGTGCTGCTTGTGCTGGGAGGGCTGTGCAGACAGGACACGCACTGCTGGCGTCCCTGAGTGGACACAAAACAATCTGTTGGAGGGGAGCAAAGTTTCCTCAGTAAAATTTATCCCCTGGCACTGAACCACACAGAGTTATTTTCCATCCTGGAGGGAAAACAGCAGTTTTGTCAACTCCTAAGATAAACTGGCCCACCTTTCCCTACAAACAAGCCTCTAATAAAGCCTGTTTTTATGGAAAGGCAGCAAAATGCCAGGCCTGGGCATGGAAGTGTTACTTGGATGCCCAGACCCGTAAACTGTGCCTGGGCCGTGGCCAGCTCTTGCTCAGCCCAGGCTGCACCCAGACACACACAACCTGTGCAGTCCATTCCATCTTTGTGGATGGAACTTTCAGTCCGCTCCAGCAGCTGGAATTGAAGGGCTGTAGGCAACGGCTGCACAGTCTTGGACACCCTTCCGGGGCAGTGCCCTCATCTCCAGAGGATGGGATGCCATCATCCCTGCGTCTCCTGATGGGAAGTGGCAGTGACCCGGAGCTGCTGAGTGTGTGATGCTCGGGGAGGAGCCCTGGAGTGCTGCCACTCACACCCTCACCAGCCACAGCCCCCTGGAGAACATCACCCTTCCTGCCCCCAAACCTCTCCGGTGCTGCCTGCAAGCACAGGCTACCAAAATAAACAAACCCATGAGCCAAAAGGGACCAGCAGAACGCGATGTGACCCCCAAGGGTGGGGAACCAGCTGCTGCTTTACAGCTGGAGCTGTTGCAGCCTCCTTCCTGTTGGCTTGACAGTCACAACATCAACTCCCACCTCCCAAACCCATCAGCCAAGGTGCACATCAACCAACGTGCACAGCGCAGGCACCTCCCGCTCGCGCCGGGGTGTTTGAGCGCCATCAACACTGCACAGCGGGCCAGGGCTGCCAGGGGAAGTGTCTCTAATTAGCCAGAACATGGATTGGAAACCTCTAAGCGGCTGTGTTTTCATACCACCAAATTAGGCTCGTCAGGTTACCCGCTATGGGCAGGATGATTTTTAAAGTGTTCCTTTGAGGCGGATAAAAGGTAACAGAAATTGTTTCAGCAGAGCGCTGCAGGCTGTGTGGCTAAAAGGAGCTTTTGTCTCTTTTGTAACCGAGTCAGGACAAAAAACAGCCTCTGGACCCCCTCTCCTGCTCCCCACAGCCCAAGGATCAGCAGGTCCCCACCCTGGAGGGCTGGGCCCTGGCCAGGAGCACCCAGCACACCCCTGGCTCTGGTCAGTGGGAACTCCAGCTCAGGCCAGTTCACTTCCAAATCAGCAAGTCCACGAACTACAGGAGTCTCGTGGCCCAGACAGAATAAAAGATGGTTTAGACAGGTCTGAAGGAGCAGATCAGCCTGTGTGTGCTGCTGAGGTCAGCACTTCCAGCTGCTTCCTCGACACAACACGAGAGAAACATCCCTGGGGACCAGCGGAAATGAGGACAGGAACTCCATCCTTCTGCTCAGCTCTGCTTTCCATGGAAAACCACAGTGGGAACTGGGCTATGAGCAGTGTCTCAGTCTCATTTCCTCCACTGGGACAGGCAAGTCATGGGTGTCACTGTGGGACAGACCCTGCAATGACAGTCCCCTCCTCTCTGCTCTGCAAAAAGCCAAGCAGAAGACAAACAATATCAACCTGCCAGTGTCAGGCTCATCTCCTGCTTGGACTGAAATCCCCAGATTTCGGAATGGTCGCAGTTCTGAGCAGCAAAAATTAGAAATAATAAAATAAAACATGCAGAAATTAGAATAAAATCAACTGGAGGGAGAGGAACAAGAGAACGACCATCACCACAACAGCAGCACACAAAGCCACCCTCAGGTAATTAAGATGCAATAGATTCCAAAGCATGAGACACGGCCCATATTATGCTGAGATTCCCAAGTCCCAATTCCTGATCAAATCCACACAATCCCATTTCCTGCCTCCACACTCCCAGCAGAAAAATAGACCACGAAAATAGGTAGCTCGCTTTGCAACACTGAACATCTCTGTCTTCCTTTATCAAGAGGCACTGGCATCAATTAGAGGACAAAACCATTAGACAATTTGTTTATTCAAATTAGCAACAAGCCTGTGTCAAAGCCCGGGCTCCCCACGGCCCTGATCTCGGACAGACTTTGAGGCAGAATGATTGATTGAGCCTCCCACAGCCCCTGGTGGCTTCCACGGGCTTCCGACTGCCTTGCTGAAGAATCCATCTCAGCATTCCAAGGGCAGTTTCCTGCCTCTCCCCGGTCCCCAGCCTCGGGGATGGTACCTGGTTTCACTGCCCCTCGTCTCCAGCACAGCCCAAAGCACCAGCATGTGCTGGGATGCAGGAATGCGCCTTCCCTATGGATCCAGCTCACCTGATTCAGCTTTTTGTCCCCCAGAGCTGGGCAGATATTAAACAAAAACAGCCTCCTGAGAAGTCCCACCTCACCAGGGCCCTTCTGATCCCCACTGTAGGGTCTGTAGGGCTGTGCCCGCCCTGCTCAGTCACTAATCCAGCCTCCCTGCAAAGGTGAGTGAACACTTAACTGGCTGGTGCCTGAAATACCCCAGCAATTTCCAGAGGATTTGGGTAAGGACCTCCGGTGGCCCTGTGCTCTCCCTGTTTATGGAAGGCTCTCACACATCACTGCACAGCAGCAGTGTCAGGCTCCCGGGGTTAATTGGCCCTCAGCATCTCTGGGGCTGCTTCCTCCTGTAATAGCCAATTAGCCCTTATTAGCTGCGTTGTCATTTACATCCAGGCCTCCCAGCAGCAGTCCAGAAGCTACAAATTCCCCTCAGCAGCCCTTCTGCTTGGACTTTTCCATCACAGCCTGACCTTCCTGCCCTGCTCGGGGCCCCTCTGCTCCAGGACCCCTTCTGCCAGCGTGGAAGTGGGAATGTCCTGCAGGGAGCACAGATGGAAGATCAAAGGAAGGTCTGAGCCATCAGGAGGAGTGTTCAGAGTGTCTTCTAATGAGCTTCATATTTAGCAAACCCCTGTCTGCTCCCGGCCAGGACGTGCTGACATCCTGCAGCACGGATCAATAGGCAGGGTTTGATAATGGCCATTGATTTTACAAGTGTAATGAAGTTGTCCAGTCTCTGATGGAGCCATTAGTGAGTGTTCATTTTACTGATCTGCAGGGCAAGGGGGCCGAGGGGTTTCGTTTGTCCCTTTTAAAGAGCAAGCACCACTTGCTAATGAGAGGTGAGTGGTTCCCTCCTCCTCATCTCCCTGCTCCACCTTTCTCTCCTCAGCCATGGCCTGACCCATTCCATTCCATTCCATTCCAATTCACAATTCAAGGAACTCAAATACAGCGAAGATGCGTTTTTGTCTCTGCCAGTTAACACACGTTTTTTTGTTTCCAGTTGCAAAAAAACTTAATGAATGTTGTAATTCGGTTCTCGATAACGATCAAATAAGGGTCCTTACCCAAAGAAAATACAGCAAATTATTCTGCATGCAGCATAAAGGATGTGAGAGGAAGGAATGAAGGCAGAAGGGCAGGACAGTGAAAGGAGAGGGGTTCCCTGCACAACAGGATCAGATTTTATCACAACTTTGCTCATGTTTGGATGGATAGATCTAAGTCAGGATTATTTATTATGCTATTTAGATAAATAGATACAACATATCCAAGTAGATAAATGACTGATAAGATTCTTGCAGACATCACAGAAGAGTAGGCTGATTGGAAGGGATTTAAAGGAGGCAAGGAGGCAAGTCCAGCTGGTCCAAACTCCAGTCCAAAATCCCTGATTTTCATGGGAATTTTCACGCCCTTGTCCCAGCACTGCAGCTCTGCTGTGGCAGCCTCATGTCCACATCCCACTCCAAATTTCCTCCCTCATGTTGGACAAGAGCACAGACTGAGGCCACACAGCTTTTGGCAGCACCATCAGAAGGCCTCTGGTTTGAAAAGCAAGAAGGAAAAATCAAGAAAAATGGAGAAAAAAATGCATGAAAGACTGAATTGGAGAGAGGACTCAGGAAGGGAAGATCCAGAGGCACATCATGGATACAATTAACCCAGGATATGAGTCCTCCTGGTGGAGTCTCGGTGAGGTTGTGCTCGTGGCTCTGTGTCTGTAGACAGAGACATAAAGCAAGGCACCCAAAACTATAAAAACAAAAGTGTTTCAATTAGAAGGGAACCAATGGAGACCAATAAAAGGCTGGGAAGAATTGTGCATCAACGTCTGCACAGAGGCTGAATGAACACAGCCTGCTCTTCCTAGAAAAGTGGCGGCTAAAGCTGAGGCAGGAGAGACTGGGAGAGCCAAATAATTCCACCATAAAGTGCAGCACAGAGTCACTTAGAGATGAGGCAGATATTTAAGGGTGGCATTAAAAAGCAGGAACGAACGCTGAGCTATGGAAAGGGGAGGAGGGTGCTTTGTTTCGTGTGACAAAACCCAAACAGGTTGACATTAATTCTGCTTCGGGGGATAACTCCAAGCAGCAATTCCCAGTGCTAGGCCTTCCAGGTGCTGCTCCCAAGCCTTCCCCATCCCTGATCCTGCTGGTTTAGCCCTCTGCACCTGCGTCACCGCTGCCACCAATTTCCTCTGCGCGTTGCTAACAGCCCAGGCAGATTTCCACACTTCCCAGCCTTGACGGACAGTACAGCAGGCTGGGACTTGGGAGATAGAGGTGCTAATTTGAGAGCTTGCTACAGGCAATTCCTTTCATTTTCTCTGTGCCTCTGCCTCGTATCTAGATCGTAAGAACAAATGTTACTGTCAACCCAAAAGTCCATCCAATAATTCCTGCTAATAGCCTCCCAGCCTGCGGCTACTCTCAGGTTAGGAAACTCCTGAAACTGATGTTGTTTATATATCTAATAACTCCTAAGTGCTTTTCCCTTCCCCTGTGCTGGGCCAGTTTCCCCTTAAATCTATAAAAACTTTCTGTACCCGCCACATCCTCTGTGCTCAGCGTATCGATCACTTGTACCTGATCCTCCCCACCTCCACTCTGCCCAGGATTTGCCTTCCTGGAAACTCTTCAGCACAGGCATTGCCTCTCACAATCAATAATTCCATGCAGGAAGGGGCACTGAGGGTGCTGCAGCATCCTGGGCGTCACCATAAACCAAACCAGGTTAGCTGGGTGTGCTTGTACAGGCGACCTGTGCAGTCACGCCCTCCCTGGAACACCGTGGGATGCAGGGAACCGCTCCAGGCACAGGTCCCCCCTGCACACCCCGGCTGAATCCAGCCCTGCCTGGAACCTGCAGGGCCCATTAGGAGCTGATGAATTGTTTTGTGCTCTCGTGCTTGGCTCTGCACTGGGTTATCTACGCGGAAAACGTAATTTGTGTGCTGCTATCAAAACACCGCCGCTCACCTGAGGGATTAACACCGTGACAAAATCGTTAGGAACCTGAGGGAGCGCCGGAGGCCTTCTGAGTTCATGGAAAATTCATTCTTCAGCCTAACGAATGTCTTTTTCCAAACAACCGCCACGGCAACCCCCCCTGTTCCTCAGTCCCCGCTGGACCGAGCAGACGCACCAGGGCTCAGCTGAGCCCAGATGGGCTGAAGGGACGAATGGCACCTTTAACACCAAAGAGGCACTGGGAACAAATCCCAGCACCACACCTTGGCCCCAGCTCCACAGGGAACGTGTCCCAGCGCCACGGGAAGCCGTGGATACGCAGAGCTGGGAGCTGATCCTCGCCGAGCCGCTCTGCTCCCGCATCCCGTTTCCCCCGGGCACTGTGCACAGGAGACAAAACACTCCTCTTGTAGCTCTCCCTGCTCCCGCCTGCGTGACGTGAGGAGCTGGCACTGAGTCACTGTCACCGCTGGGCAAGGGGGACAGGAGCGACCTTCCCGGCGCTGATTCACTGCCAAACCCCCCACGGAACACAAGCTGTCTGCTCCACGCCGGAGCCTCCTGCCACAGCAGGCCGGCTTTGTTTCCCGTTCCTTACTGCCCCGCCACCAAGGTGACACCATCAAACGCTTTCCTTCCCAACAGGGCTCTCTGAGAGAGGCTGGGATTTGCATTTCAATCGGAGTTCGTTCCCGTGGCTCGGATGAACTCCTGGAACGGCTCGTGGCGCGTGGCGGCGGAGCGCGCTCCCCCTCTCCGCTGACACACACACACACACACGCGTGGGTATTTTTAGCCTTGATCCCCTGCTTTGGAGGAAAGTCACCCTCTTGAAAGAGCAGTTCTATTGCCAAACGATATCAGCACGACGAGGGAAAATCGCTCCTAATTTTTATAAATTATCTCGTCATCTGCGACTAATTAGCAGCGGCGGAAAGACGGGATAATCTTCTCTTCGCCCCAGAGGGATGAGCTCGGAGCTGTTCGGAGCTCAGACATCCCCGATGGTCAAGGATTCCATGGGAATTCTCCCACCAGGTGAGGAGCTGTGGGGCCCCTTCTCCAGCACCACAGAAACAAAGGATAATCAGGGTTGAAAGGGACCTCTGGAGATCATCCACGCGGTGAGGAATAGTTGTGATGCAGCTTAGCTGGAAACTTTATTAAAATCCAATCCAATCAAGCTGTTGCAAGCCTCCATTCTCCTTACCCTTGCTCCTGGGCGCTTGTGCCTCTGTAAATGTGTCTATAAAAGTAAAATGAGCAAGCAGCCAACGGCTAAGCGGCACTTAATCAGGAGAAAATGTATACCCTGGTGGATAGCAAACTGCTATTAAGTTGGGGAGGGGGGAGACAGCAGAAAATAATAAGCTATAAATGGACAACCAAATAAATCTCCTGCAGCACCAAGTGAGAGCACATCTGGTTAGATGCCACCTCCAATGAGTTGTGAGCAAAATATTTATTTGCCGCCGAGCACCTGGCAGCAGGAGAGGGGAGGGATTGCAGAGCTGCTTTCCCTGCCTCCCTGCCGTGCCTTGGAGGTGCCTGCAGGAAAATCCTACCTGGAATCACCTGGCCCTCGGAGCCAGCTAGCCCAGGGCATCACTGACCAGGCTGGGATGCTGCCCAGAGCTTGTTCAGCTGCAAGAACAAGGGCTGAAATATAAAAATGCAACAGGAGAGTCCGTCTCCTCCATCCTCATCATGAGCCCCAAGAGGGACAGTCAGGCAACAGAGACTCCAAAGGTTTAAATACCACAGGACTTTTACACCTCTGATCCCTGAGAGTGCCTTAATTTAATATAGAGCACTGCAGCATTAGGAGAAAATGGGATTTGGGACTTGGAAGTCCCCGAGGGAACGGCTCCTTGGAGAGGGGCATCGCTGCAAAGGGGATTATCACCATAATCACGAGATTAGTTGAATAATCCCGGCCTAGGAGAGAGGTTTTGTTGTCTGCAAGATGCTCAGCACCCTCCTGCTTTCATGGAAACGCTGTGCAGAGCGGGGTCAGACTGAATTTGAGGAATAAGGTGGGGGGAAATCAGCCAGGGCTGTGCCTTACAGTCCCATCCAAAGCCATCAGTGTGACACTGCCGTGCTCCGTGGCCTCAGGCCAGCCCCATCTCCCGAACCCTGACAGCTCAGCACACCCAAATTGACTTTTCATCCCCTCACAACCCCTCTCTGCTCCATTTTTTTTTGCTCTTTCACAGATTTAATGCCTCCACGGAGGTTCAAGTCTCCTAAAAATGGCAAACCCCCCCCCAAGAAATTCAATCTTTCCAAATGAAAGGACAACGTGCCAGGGAAAATAAAATCAACCAAAATAAAATAAACCTCCCCTCTTAATCACCCAGCCTGGCTCTTCTAAGGAAGAGCTTGCACAGTTGAATTGCACAAAGTAAACAAATAATTACCAGCTATTTTCTTCTATAGGTCAGAAAGCAGATTAGCAAGCTGAGACTGAAATCTAAAGCATGAGTGTGGCGTGCCCAGGCTTATAAAAAGAAGAAGAAGAAAAAAAAAAAGCCAGAACTCTGTGCAACAACCACAGCTCAGCCCCTGCTGCTCTCGGTGCAACAAGAAATCCAGGTGTTGAGAACCTGGCTGGGAAAACACATAAACCCAACGCTAATGTTTTACATTTCCAGATCCTCACGTTTTTAAGTGAATCCCTCCTGATTCAATACCCGGGGAATGATTTTCTGAGAAGGGGAAGCCAGAGTTTGGTGTTTCTCCTGGAAATGCTTCATCCAGATGCCTCAAAACCCAGGGATACTCCTGGCTGAGCTCTGCTGCCAGAATCAGGAGGGCAAGAGCTGAGAGGTGCAAGCAGCAATGCCTGCATTACACTCCACTCTGTTCTTCACTTTTTGCCACTGGAAGCAAAATCCACTCCCCCGGAGCCCATTGATGGAATCCCAATCCCACCCTGGGAAGGATGAAGCTGCTGGTGAGGACTTTAGGTCAGGAAGGTTGTAACACTTTTCCCCCCAGAGCTGGAGACGCTGCTTAATTCAGCTCTGGCAGAGAAATCCACGGAAGCAGCGGGGCAGGGATGATGTTCCAAGAAGAACTGCCACAAACTCCCACGTCTCCCAGGGGAGCAGGGGCTTTGCCCTGACCCTACAAGGGGATCAGGCAAGGATGCCCTTCCCCAGTGCTGCACACAGATCCCCCTGCTCTCCCCAAAAAGCTGCAGGGACACGGAGCACACAGACAGGACCTGCTGCAGCTCCTGCAGGTGCAGCTCAGCACACGCAGGCACTGCTGCCTGCTCCAGCACGGGCAGTGCTGGGTGGCTTCCACATGGGGAGGGTGGGCAAGAGCACAGAACAGAGCCAGGATGTTTGAAACAAAAGTGCATGGCTGTGTTCAGCAAATCACTGGTTTTCAGAAGGGTTTTAGTCACACAGATGCTCCTTTTCCTTTTTTTTTTTGCATTTTTTCTGGCATTATGCTGCTATTTTATTCTAATTTTTTTTTGTTCTCACTTCACCTTCCAGTGCTAGAAACCATTCATGCTTCATGCTGGAGGTGGCTGATTTTAGCAGCAGGAGAGGAAATTCTCAAAGCCGGTGTTCTTCAAACCAAGCCACCAAATCTTTCCGAGGTTAATTGATTCTCCGAGCATGAGGACACATCTTCCCAAAGCATGTCCAGTGGCAGGAACTGCTGCTCTAAGACTCTCTGTGCTGCCAGCTAATGCCTGGAAACGCTTCCCCTTTCCTCACCATAAAATCTGACAGCCCCAGGACAGCAAACAGCCACAGTTTGCCATTCCAAAGGGCAGGAACCAGGAAATCATAAAATCATGGGATGGTTTGAGTTGGAAGGGATGTTAAAGATCATCTTGCCCCACTGGCAGGGACTCCTTCCGCTATCCCACGTTGCTCCAAGCCCCATCCAACCTGGCCTTGGACACTCCCAGGGATGGGGCAGCCACAGCTGCTCTGGGCACCCTGTGAGGAGAAGGAGCAGCAGAGGCAGGAGAGGGACCATGACCAGCTCCATCCGGGAATATCCCACCCTGTGCAGCAGCAGAGCCTCCAACAGCCTCAGGGTTACCTGCACACCTGAGGGGTGAACACCTTCACTCACACCACACGTCTTGCTTTATTTTCCAGAGCTCTTCAATCCCTCTCCCTCTGGCTCAGCAGCAAAAAGCCACATCAGTCTGTGGCTTCTGTACACCCTTTTTCCAGGGAAATCTGTGTCTGTGTCCAGCTCAGGATGCGCTGCAGGCCCCTTGTGTCCCTTCTCCAAGCACGGCTCGTGCTCCTGACCCATCAAACCCCTTCTCTTCCTTTCACTTTGTTCTCAGTGTCAACAATTTTGCCGGCAGAGTTTGCAGGGCTCAGGGGCTGAGAGCAGAAATAGAAAACAGTAACCTGGAGACAGGGAATGGAGGGAGTTCAAAGCGTTTTCCTGCTGAACAACAGCCCAAGCTGCCTGCAAATAAAACTCTGGAGCTCATCAAGCAACTCTGACCACTGAGGGTGCTTAATAAAGATTACTTTTCTACAGCTCCACTTGCCTGAGGCGTCATTTGCTCCTAATGAGATGCTCCATGGGATTTGAAGGCATGAGAGAAGAGCAGGCGTTCAACCAGAGCCGATGGAAATGAGATTTCTGCTCCAAAACCTGAGCTGGTCAGCTCAGACCCCTCTGCTACCCTGGTGCTGCTCCTCGGATCACAAAGATCGTGGGATTCCCGAGCATGGCTGGAAGGATGAAGTTCTTCCCATTGTACCGGAGCCCCCAGCGAAACAAGAATGCCAAAAATTTCTGCTGAAATGGGTAAAAACTCAACAGTGAGAGTGGGGATGCAGAGCCCCTTCCCTGCCTTCTTCCAGCTCACAATTCCTCCCTGAACACAATTCCAGCAGCATGAGCTGCAAGAACTTTTGGCATTTGTAGAGACCTGGTTGATGGACAAACCCAGGAAAAGATGAAAATCCAGGATGGGCTCAGCCCTGCCCACATCCAGCTTTATCAGCCCTTCTGGCAACAACAGCAACAACAAGGCTACCAAAAATGTAATATTTGCAGGAGACAGTCGCCTTTGAACAGACAGCAGCATGATCCAGGTGGGGTACACATAGCCTGGTTACTCCAGGGCTGGGATTTGATCCTGGATTCCCAGAGCCCATCTGAGCATCCTAACTTGCCAGTGACTTTGGAGCTGATTTTGAGATTTTCCATCTCAAAAATGTTGGGAAAAAAAGAAGAAAATTCAACAAATCCTCCGAGTAGAGAACGGAGATGGGGCAGAAGCACATGTGAGGTGACAGGTGACATCTGCAGTGAGTCAGGGGCTGGGTGAAGCGGGCTGAAAGCACCTGGTGGCTCTTCTGCACCAGCTCTGCTCTTGCAGAGGTACTCAGTGGTCATTAGTAATTACTAGACTCTCTCTTTGGGTAAAATTGCAGCCCTCAAGATTCCCAGCACTCTCTCCTTCCCTCCTAAACACAGCCAGAGGCTGTTCCCTGTGCATCCCTCCTTTCCAGGGCCCCAGGGCAGGTCTGAGTGCACCCATTTACCCCAAAAAGGATGCAGCACTCCATGGCCCTGCTCTGAAATGCTCCCCAGGGACGCAGAGCAGGTGTCAACCCACCAGAAGAAGGTGACAGCCACTCTTAGCTGATCCCACTTCCAACTCTGCCAGCCAAAGACACTTGAACAAAGATCAAGCCACTTTATAAAGCAGCAAACCTTGTGAAAGTACAAGGCACTCTTGGGCACATTATTACCTCCCCTTTGCTCCCGAGGCTCCATTCTAGAGGATGATGGCAGCTGGTCCTTCCCCTCCATCCCATCCATGCCCCTCCACAGGCCAAGCTTTTCCTGCAGGAATGCTTGCAGCAGATTAAAACCCAGTTTATTAAATAAGGCAGCACTCTAACAAGGGTAATCCACTGATAATTTCACTCATTTAAACCCTATTTTATCTCAACCAAGTAGACTTATTTCCATTTAGCAATCTTAATTCTTTTAGCACTTTCCAGCTCCCAAATTGGCTTCGACAGCAGCATTGACATTCAGCCATCACTTCCACATAAAGTTCCACTTGGTCTCTCCAAGCCCCTACAGTGTCTGGAGGTGCAGGAGGAATTCATTAGTGATGGCTTTGGGAAAAGGAGCCTGCAGCCCTCCCTGCAGCCTTCTGACATCCACAGCCCTCGCCTGGCAGGGCTCGGGGCAGGGCTGGCAGGGCCAGGCTCGGCTGCTCCTCACTCAGATCCCTCCCAGCCCCACCTCTCTGCTGTCACATCTGCCTCCTCTGAGCTCTCCTTCAGCCAGGATCAACACCTGCTGCTTCCCAGAGCTCCCACATTCCTCTCCTCTCCAGATAACACCCCAAAGAAGGGCTCTGGGTGTGGTGCCACACAATCCTCGTGGATGGTTGTCCCAGCAGCAAAAGGCAGGCTGAGGGCACCCGCTTTTCCTGCCTGCTCACAGCCCCTTCTGCCATGGATTGTTCCTCCTCTCCCACATCCACTGGCATCCCACAGACAAGCAAATTTCATTCTTCCAAGTCCTTCCATCCTCCCCCTTTTCCTCGGCGTGGTTTTTGTTTGGCTTTGATCCCATCCCAGCGAGGGAGAGGAGGAGGAAGAGGAGCACAAAGCTGGGAGCAAGGCTCCAGCGGGCAGGGAAGGGCAAGACCTCCCACTCACCCTGCCGTGTCAGCAGGTTGTTCCCCCCCCTCCTGGGACTGGGACTTTTCCAAACGCTGCGCGTTCCCAGCACCTGGATACCCAGCTGCTGGATCCAAGCCAGGACAATTTGGGATGTCAGCCTTGTAAGGGGCCGTGTTTCTGCGCCACCGAGCCAGCAGCAATTAGCTGCAGAGGGGCACTCCAGAGAAGTGCCCTGCTAGGTCGAAAGCAGCTCTTCTGGGAAGGTTGCCCACCGGCCCTGCAGTGCCTGATGCTCGGCAAGAGGGCTTTACCACCCCGCTGAGCTCAGCTCCGGGCACGTGGCATCCTGGAGAGATCCTGGGCTCCAGCCCCCCCCATCCATCCACGGAGCAAGGACGAGGGAACGTGCCAGGGGTTACACAGCGGGAGGAATAAACCCTGAGCACGAGGCTCCAGGCACAAAGGAGCTCTTCCTCGCACGTCAAATGTGGGGATTTCAGCTCTGCTCCCACAGGCTGGAGCTGGAGAGTCTCGCCATCCTCCACCTGCCCTTCCCAGAAAGGCTCCCAGGTAACACACTGGGCTGTATCTCGACTCACCTTGAGAAAATTTGGCACCTACTGAAAATCTGCAAGGTTCTCCTCCCCCTCGCTTCCTGAAAAAGACCTTCCAATCGCTTCATAGGCACTACAGGTCTGCATTTCCCTAAAAACAAGGAATGTGCTCTTCAGCCAGGCAGCCAGAGGTGCCCCATCCCCACGACCTGGCCCCAGAGCTGCTCCTGCCTGCAGGAGGACTTGCCTCCCCTGCTTATCCAAATTTTCCAACCCCACCCAGCTCCCGCCCACACCCCCAAAATTCCCCTGTTCCCTCCAGACTGTTCTTTACACAGGAGTTAATTGCTCTGTGGGGAGGAACCCGCTTGGAGCTCAGAGCATCGCCGGGGCTGGCACCTTTTCCAGGTGCTGGGAGCTGCCAAGGCTCCGCAGGGAGGGAGGTGGCACTCGCCCCAGCACGGCTCCGAGCGGGATGGTTAATCCGGGAAATCCATCCCTGCTCGCTGCCCACACGGAGAGCCAGGGGCGAGGGGCCGGGCAGCAGGAATCTGTAATGCAGCCTAATGCACAATCCCATCTCACGCCACGCTGGAGCTCTCTGCAGAAATTCCAGCTTTGCTGAATTTGGCTCCGAGTTGGAATTCATTTTGGCAGCTGTTTAGGCAGGGAACCAAGGATCTTTCATTCATGTAATTGACTTTTTTATTCATATATATATATGAAAAAATAATGAAAGAAATTGCAGAGTAGCTCTTGCTATCGGTAGCTTTTTCTCTCTGAAGCAGAAAGATCTGTATTAAAAATGGCTCAGCAGCTAAATACACAAAGTGCTGCCCAGGGGCAGCAACAGTATTTAGATATAAAACAAGTTACATGACTCTCAGATCCTGATCCTTGGCTCCAGGAGAATGTTTAATATTCAGGAACAAATGTGAAAAACCAGACCTCTGGTGCAAAACTCTGAGCATGCACCTACCCGTGCCTGTCCCCTGTCACCCTGTCACAGCACAGGACAGCGCCTGCAAGAGAGAAATGTGACCTTTCCAGTGACCAACCCCTCTCTCCCTGGCTCCTCTCCTCAAATTTTCCTTTTCCTGCTGAATTAGCGCCTCCTTCCAACCGGGTCACCTTCCAGATCCACCAAGCAGCACGGGACAGGGCAGCAGCTGGGCTGCTGTGCCCGGGGGCACCACAGCTTCACCCGGGCTGGTGGGGAAATGGCTCTCAATAAACAAGAGAATGAAGAAATAGAACGCTGATTTGCTACTTAAGTAACGTGGCTCTTTTCCATAACTACCAGCTGGCTCCCTCATCCAGATGCTCCGCACAGAGAGATCTATATCTATATAATATGTATGTGGATATGTAATGAATCAAAACAAAGCTTAGAGGCCTCTCGGGGTGGATAATATAACCTGCCTCTCGGACATTAATGAATAGGAGCAGATCAGGAGGAGTAGCTGTGCCACAGAGGTGCAGAACGCGCCAAGAGTTGATCTGCCTCGCTGCATCCCCGTCCCTCCCTCGCTCCGTGCCCTGTGGCACCGATCTAAAATATGAATCTGCTTATTATTTATTATTCATATTATCACAGCGCCGGGCTCCTCCGCTGGAGACGGGGAGCTCGTGGTGTTTGATGTGGCAAAGCTGCAGCCTCGGAGAGAGGCAGAGCCCCCCCCCCCGCCCCGAGGGGCACTGCTGTGCTGGGGATCATCCCACACGTGCCACGGACACCTGCCCCTTGCAGAGCATCAGCAGCAGCAGGGCGGGTCGCCCCGCTCCGCACCAAGCCCCTCTTTTTTCCGTGAGGTTTCCCTGGAGGATGATTTTTAAGCCAAACACATCCAACCTTGACCACACGCAGTTCATGGAGAACCTCTCCGGCAGAGGAAGCCATCAATCCCTCCCTCTCTTTGCTACCCAGTCCTGTCAATCTGCCAAACAGGCCTCTCTCCCTGGCCAAAACCAAAGCCAGGCGAGGCTGAGGTGCAGAATTTCTGCATCCCTGGATTTCTGCATCCCTCGAGTGCGGTCCCGCCCGCCGCCCGCCCCGCTTCCCGCTCGGAAGCGCTCGCGTTCCTCCCGCAGTTTTCGCTCACACTTCCCTGGTGCTAATGAGCCTCCTGCCTCTGCAGGCAGAGAGGGTGCTGAGCACAGCCCCGGGAAAATCTGCATCCCTGGGTTTGGTGGGAATGGTGTGCAAGCCTCCTGCCCGCGCGCGGCGAGCGCCCGGCGCCTCAGCGCCCTGCCCCAGTGTCCCGCACCGAAAGCTTTCAACAAAACACCTTTCACCAGATCATTCCAGAGAAAAATGAGTTAGATAAACAACCACAGCGGTCACCAGCCCCTCTCTGAACAGTTTCAGTTGCCTTTTCCTGAAAAAACCCAGCTCCTTTTATCCCTGAGTAGCCTCCATGGATGAGCTGCCTTAAGATCACTGAGGGCAGGAAGGGTCTGGAAAGGAGATGGGGCAGCGGCAGCCACTCTTCCCAGTGCTGGAACACAGGAATACCTGGGGAGAACTGCAAAGCATCCAAGGATAACATTTTCCCGGAGAAGCTGTGGCTGCCCCATCCCTGGAAGTGTCCAAGGCCAAGCTGGATGGAGCCCAGAGCCACCTGATCTAGTGAGTGGCATCTCATCAGCTTGGAATTAAGGTCATGATCTTTGAGGTCCTTCCAACCCAACCCATTTGTGATTCACTGTAAGTCTGGATGAGGCTTTGCTGAAGGGCCTGGCAACTGTACAGATGATTTTTTTAAAAAAAATATTTATGCACATAACTCAAAAACCATAAATAAGACATCACTCTCCTAGAAGAATAATCAGAACAAAATTAAAAGGGCAGATAGCAAATGAATATTGTATTTTTCTCTACTTCTCGCCACTCTGCAGCAGCAAATGATAAATAACTATGAATCTACTTCACTTTAATGAATTAAACTGGGTCTTTTTAATATCGGGGGAAATATAAATATTGTATCTCAATAGCTACACCCTCCTCCACCCCACTCCTCAAGCCAGGCTGGGATTACACACTAATCCTAACTACAAATGGAGAGGTTTTCCAGCAACAGCACCACCATGTGAGCCCTGCAGATCGTTCCTGTGCTCTGAGCTGATCTCAGCAGCCTCACAGGGTTCAAAGCCAGGGTGAGGCCATTTCTCTTCCAGGGAGCAGCAAATCCATGGGCAGCAGCTTATTCCAGATGCGCTGGTATGATCCCCAAAGGGCTGGGATGAGGCAGAGCAGCACAAGGAAAGGGGTTTGTGCTTTGTGCGTGTTAAATGCTTCCAGCGGGAGGGAAGAGAGGAGCTTCAATCCAGCTGCAAAGTGGAGCTGGGGAGCTGGGGATGGCTGAATTTCCCTGCCCATCTCAGCCTGCATGCCTGGGAGGAAGCATTTGGCTCCTGCTGACTTCAGCATCCTCCTTCCTTCCCCAGCATCCCGGGACCGCCGCACCTTCATCGTCACAGCCACCACCACCCCGTGAAACGTCAATGCCAATCACAGGCTGCCTTTTGGGATCTCCTCTGCAGAGCCAGCAGGGGAATTCTGGGCGTCCTGAGGGAGCTGAACTAAACGGCCACAATTCCATTGCCGTTATCGCTCATTTCTGCCTCACGCATTTTTAACGCTCGTTGTTTTCCCTGCCTCAGCCCTCCAGCTCAGACACACCTAAGGACAAACTGCATCCAACAGGGCAGCTCTGGGGCCTTTACTCATGGAGAAAGTGGCTGAATAGATCATAAACACCTCAGGGGGGCAATCACACCGGGATTCAGTGCCCTACAAATGATGCTCTGCTCCCCACGCCCGTGACAGAGGGATGGGTTGGGAATAAAGGGGCACTGCACAACCACAGGGATGCAGGGAAAGCCCCAGTCAGCCTCTTCCCACCTCCTTCAGCACACACAGCTGAATGCCAGGGGTTTCCTACAGCTCCACGTGCTCTGGGGGATCCCCAAGAATATTTTATTGACATGAAAAGCTGAGGGAATCGGGATTGTTCAGGCTGGGGAAGCTCCAGAGTGACCTAATTGTGGCCTTCCAGTACCTGAAGGAGCTGCAAGAAAGATGGAGAGAGATGATTTACAAGGGCTTGGAGTGACAGGACAAGGGAGAACGGCTTCAAATTCAAAGAGAGCAGATTTAGATGGGATATTGGGAAGGAATTCTTCCCTGTGAGGGTGGGGAGGCCCTGGCACAGGCTGCCCAGAGGAGCTGTGGCTGCCCCATCCCTGGAAGTGTCCAAGGCCAGGTTGGACAGGTCTTGGAGCAACCTGGGATAGTGGAAGGTGTCCCTGCCCATGGCAGGGAGTTGGAACTGGATGATCTTTAAACCAACCTAAACCATTCCATGATTCCATTATTGTAGTTCTGTGGTAAGAGCAGACACAGGGGATTCACAGCCCCTTAGGTACTCCAGAATTTTGGAATCGGGCCTAGAAACGAGGACAAATGTCCCAGGCTGGCACTTCTAGGGACACCCCAGCATCAGGTTGGATTCATGGAGACTTTGGCCACGAATTGCTTCTCTGGTGGGTGAAACCACAAAGCACCGGGACAGCAAGGACCAGCCGAGCCAGCAGTGGATGCACAGTCCCTGGGTACGGGAAACAGTGAGTTTCACCCCAAAAAACACCCTTAATGCTGGAACTGCCTCTTGCCTGTTGTGTAAAGTCTGCAAAGCTGCGAGGCAGAGGGAGGGAGGGGATTTTCACAGGCAGAGGCAACCCCAGACCAGCGCTTTGAAGGCTCCAGGAGGCCTGGCAGGGAGTTTGTCAGCGGATCACGTGCCAGTGCTCCCGAGCCCGCTGCTGGCGGGGGCAGTGCCACGGATAAGCTACAACTTGGGCTTGTGTACGGATCTGAAATGAGCTGTTAGCACACCCCATGAATCAAGCAGGAGAATGCCAATTTAGGGCTGCGCCGCTCTGCTCCGTGAGACCGAGTAAATAACTCGGTAAATAACTCAGGCAAATTCCCTGACACTTTATTGAGCACGAGTGAACAGGCGAGAAACAAACCCACAATCGCCTCCACACGCCTTCCTGTGCTGCAGGAAAGCAGGGCCAGGGGAGATGCCACCCTGGAGGGCAGGAGGGAGAATGATGGATTTTGGTTTTTGGGGTGGTTGGGTGCAACACAACCTGTGCAAGGGTCCCAGGATATTTTTGGAAGGCTTTGCACTGGTTCTTTTAAAGGGCTACAAGGCTGTCTCGAGGCAATTTCTTACATATCTCCCAGAAAACTGCTTAAAACTGCTGAGAACATTCCCATCCCTGCCTGCTTCTTCACACCCTGATCATTCTGAGGCCCACAGAGATAAAACTTCACCCAGACAGACCAGGGGAGCTGACTGACAAAAGACACTCTTAGTAAAACATCACCATTTTGGATAAAGCTTTTAGACCTGTTTTTCCCCACCAAGGTCTCCAGGACAACCTGAACAAGGAGCCTTTCTCCAGGGCTGGATCAGAAGGGAGCAAACAGTTTAAGGCTGAAGAAAGAGGCTGAAAAAGCAGGTTTGCACTGATGGCTTTGTTCCTGTGTATCAAGGAGAGAAATAGAGCATCCAGTAGCCTCCAGGCTGCTCCTCTGCAGCCAAAGGCACGGGGAAGGTCACCCTGTAGCCCACATTCTGCTCCATTTTCTGCACAGATGACGCCTCTCAGGCTCACTGCAATGCAACACTCGCTGTGGGTCCTGTCCAGGCCAGCAAAATGTCACTGTGTGCTCCAAGATGAAGCAATCTGCTGCCTGAAACTCCACTGAGGGACCTCAGGGCCAAGATCCACCCGAAACCCCAAAAAAGCAGCAGCAGGGAAGCTCGGTGCTTGCTTTACGAGCCAAGTGCCCCTGACTCAGCACCGCCGTGTTTCCTTCCACCTGGAAGCCAAGAGCTGCAGGGAATAATCTCCTCTTGTGGTGGAGGACTCACCCTGGCACGGCCCAGCTCACCTCCCATTATCGACCACATCACAGTGCCTTTCAGCAGCTCATTGCCAGATGGTTTTTAGCGTTGTTTTAAATGTTAGCTTGCATTTTCTTTGAATATTTAAATGTTCATGCTGGCCTGTTTTCCTTTTCCCATGCAGAGCACTGATTTATGTTGCTAGATACCATATCTCCCTGCCTTGCCAAGAGCAGGCATTTGGGAATGATTTCAGGGCTGCTAGTAATATTTTCCCCCTCTTTTTATTCTGCACTTTATTTTTATTAACTTTTTTGTTGGAGACACCGTAAAACTGAAACCATGTCTTGAAGAAACAACACTCATCAAACCCCCAACTACCCCTGGGTGTGCACCGAGCTGGAGGCTGCCCCTGGTGTGGTGCAGCACAGATTTAAGTTTCCAGTCCTTAAAAGCTTAAAAGCACAGGCCCAGGTCCCAAAACCCTTCCCATTTCACTCAGTGGAGGTGGGCAACCCACAACCCCCAGGTTGGCAGCTCTGCATTCCCTCCCACACTCCCAAAACCCCACAGTGCTCCCCCCAAAGGAGGGGCACGAGGCCCAACAGAGGTTCTTCCACCTTCAGCACGCTGATAATTCACCCTGCACCCCCATCCCTGCCTGCTCCAGGGGAGGATCTGCCCAGCCACATGAAATGCAGGCGGCGGCGCCGAGCCCGTGCCGGGAGCGCTCCACATGAATCAGGGATGCTGGGGATATAAAACACCCAGCCAGCCCCTTCCCGGACTCCTGCCATATTTCCTGAGCTGCTTCACGCTCCACTGGCAGAGGGGAGAAGTAATTTTACTCCAAGTGTCACCCGTGAAAGTTGCAGATGGGGACGGGAACAGATGAGCTCCTTATCCGCAACAAAGAGTTAATAAAGGCAGCTCCAGGAGGAACAGCCAGGGGAAGCAGTTTCCTTCCCAAACAACGGAGCAGAGTGTCAATACTTGGAGGCAAGTTTCATTACGAGGTTTCTGGATGCGTTTCTGTTCCCTAACCCACACAGGCAGCGAGGGAAGATGATGGTGCCTCTTCCTGAATGCTTTTTAATACAACCCGAAGGAGACTGAACTCATGGGGCTTCCTTACAAATGGAGAGTTTTGGGGTTATCAGCGGTCTTGTGGCACCCCATAAATGGGGGCAGTTTGGGGTCAAGCACCCCTTGCTTGTCAATGGAGGGCAAAGGTATTTGTGAGAGAATTGCTTCATTTTATGTGGAATTTAGGAGAGCATTGAGGGGGGTGGGACATGGCAGGGGGCAAGTTCTGCTCCTCAGTGTCTCTTTGAGGGGTGGCTTTGAATTTACACAGGGAGAGCAACATCAACACCATGAAAATCAATTCAAATATGCAAACTCACCACAAACTGCATTTCATTTACAAGAGGAAGGGGAGAAGGGGAGAACCTTTCCGAAACGCAGGGAGGAGCTCAACGTCAACCCCACCCGAACGGGGACACCCGACCAAGGCAGGGAGGATTCCCTTCTCCAAGAATTCCCTCAGAGTGATGGCAAACACAGCTCAGAGCGAGGTCTGTACTCACCAATCCTCAGGGAATGGGGGCTGGCCCAGATCCTCATCAGCCACAGCAGAAGGAGCACCAGAGGCGCCAAGACACGGAGCATCTTCCATAAATCCTCATGGAGCCCTGCGGTGGTCTGGGCATGACATAACTCTGCAGGGAGACAGCACAGCCCCGTGAGCCCCTCTGCTCCCCCCTGTGNAAGGGAAAGAAACACAAGGAAAAGTCCAAATATTTCATCGTGGCATTTTTAGCGTTTCAACGAAAACAAGTGGAAATCAATATTGAGTCACATCTCTAACTTCTATTCTCACCCACCCCCCCCTTCTTTCCACTCCAAGCTGCCTGCAACTCATTATATAATCCTGACTTCTGGTTTGAGGATTGGACAAATCATCTTCATACCACAACATAACTTGAGGGATGGGTTTAGGAGGCAGAGAGTCACTTTGGCCTCATCAAACCAAAAACCAATTCCTTGCCACAATTCCAGCCACCACCTCCTTCCCTCCCTTTCAGGAAAAAGAGGATTCAGCACGAGACCAAGAGCAGGAGCATCTTTTCTTCTCCTCCCAGACCACCCCAACACACAGAGGTGCAAGATCCAAAGTCAAAACACCATCAAAGGGAAGGGCAGTAGGTGGAGAAGCTACGACCCCATCATTAGCACAGACACCGGCGCTGGCTGTTCCACAGCACAGTTCAACACATTTGTAACAATTACCATTTTAAACAGCTTCATAAAGGGCAGATTTTACTTTATAGAAAAAAAAAAAAAGAATGGTTGTCTCTGGAGTTGATAAAATTATCTCCACGGGCAGCAATGTCCTTAAATGCTGACTTTGAATGTTTCATCTGTTACCTTATCTCTCCCTTCCCCAGTTTGCTGGCAAACGTTCTCACACTATTCCATTTGCCTCGTTCTTGGGCCAAATGCTGAAGTCCTGACACAGGCAAAGTCTTTAATCTGCCTTTGAAGTTACCAGGAGTTTTGTCCGAGGAAGACGCAGCTTTTTACTCGCAATTTTTCAATTAATCTATTTTTTAGATTGCATTTAGGCTTCCTCCAGCTTATCTCAGCGCTCTCCACAGGGACCATCCCCTCTCGCAGAGGGGAAATACGGAGACAGGGCCACGGACATAAAGACAACGCAGGGAGCCCCGGGACATCTCCGCTCCCTGGGGCTGGATCTCTTCCAGGATCACGCCTCCCTTGGGAAGCTCCCACCAGCAGCTCTGCCTCCTGCGTCCCAATTCTCTCCGTTCCAGAAAACTGAGGGATCTCATGCTGAGCTGTCAGTCAGACATGGGAAGAGCATCCTGATTTCAGGGTGCTCAACCCATTTTTAAAAGGCAGAAACTCCCCAAAACCACCTGGAAATCACGAGCCACCTCCGTGAAGGGCAATGGCAATTTTCACCTTTTTTCTTTTTTCCCCTTTCAGTGGGAGTTCCAGAGCAATTCCTAGGGAAGAAAAGCCCTACAAGGTTAAGCACATGGTAAATTGGTTACTCGGAAGCGCTGGCAGCAGCAGAGACAGATTGTGGAGCAACGTTATCATTTGAGCACTTTGGAGCAGTTATTCCAAAACTTTCCAAGATATTGACAAAACAGCAGGATCACGTCAGATCCTCTCACAGCCCAGAATGTGGAGCTGGAGCTCGTGGCACCCACAGATCCACCCCCCTTCCCTTTGCTGGGTGACAAACCCCACAGTTCCCAGCCACACAGCAGGGAAATGCCTGCCCTTGTATGAGGAAAGGGCAAAACATCCCCAAAATTCCCTGCCAAGGCTCCATGGAATCACTCCAAGGAAGGCAATGAGGTGCTGGAGCGTCTCCAGGGAAGGGAATGGAGCTGGGAAGGGGCTGGAGCACCAGGAGAGGCTGAGGGAGCTGGGAAAGGGGCTCAGCCTGGAGAAAAGGAGGCTCAGGGGGGACCTTGTGGCTCTGCACAACTCCTGACAGGAGGGGGCAGCCGGGGGGGTCGGGCTCTGCTCCCGGGGAACAGGGACAGGAGGAGAGGGAACGGCCTCAAGCTGTGCCAGTGGAGGCGCAGGTTGGACATCAGCAGGAATTTCTGCATGGAAAGGGTGGTCAGGCCTTGGAAAAGGCTGCCCAGGGAGGTTTGGAGTCCCCATCCCTGGAGGTTGTCCAAGGAAGGTCTGGATGTGGCACTCAGTGCTCTGGGCTGGTGACAAGGTGGGGATCGGGCACAGGTTGGACTCGATGATCTCAGAGGTCTCTTCCAACCTCAGTGATCCTGTGATCCCGTGAACCAGCAGGCTAAAATGAGTATTTCTCATTTTTAGACTCTGCAAAGACAACGTGCACGAGAGCACCCGCTCCAGCCGCGCTCTGGGAAAGGCTCCCGTGACTTATCCCCTCGGAGGGACAGACCCCAAGGCCACCCCTCCTGTTTGCAGCCCGGTTTGGGGGAGATTGGGATCTGAGTACGAGGTTCCCGGGGAAGCAGCAGCTGCCTGCGCACCAGCAGCTCCGAGTAAACAGCCGAGTGAACACCAAACCCAGGGTGCCTGCTGAGCTCTTTTAGGGCTGCAATTACCTACAACACGGAGCACAGGGGGATGCTGCCTCCACCTACCCCATCCCCACCGCTCAGGATGGCTGGGATGGCGGAGCAGGGACCCAGGGAACAGCTGTCAGGAATACACATGCACCTTGGGGGCTGCCCAACAGCAGAAGAACACGGGATCCTACAAGCCGTGCCCACGGACCATCTGGCTGATGGAGCTGATTGCAAAATACCTGGGGAGAGAAACACAAGGATGCTCCCCACACCTGCACAGATGCTGGAATTCCAGATTTAGGATAAGGAGGGAAGGAGAGAGAGGATTTTCCTCCCAGCCCAGCATCGAAGTTTCTACTCCCAAGGGAATAAAGAGGCGTTTCAGTCCTCACGACTCTCTGCATCTGCCCAGTCCCCACGTTCCTCTTGCCTCCTCCTCCTCCCTGAATTCAGGCACTAAAGGGTGGTGAGCACAGTTCAAACGCCCTCCCTGTTCATTAATTTTTGCCTCGCTGAGCTTGTCATCCTCCCAGCAGCTTCTGCTGCCTTACAGCTGCATCTGGCTGTCCCTCACCTCCCCAGGAGAGGCTGGAAAACAGGAATTCCAACCAAGTGTACCGATGAATTGTAGCTACAACCGGGGTATCCGCTCCAGTGCAAACCCCGAATTCCACCTGGAGAGGGGAGGAAGACACCTTCCCTTCACATAACAAAAAGCAGAAAGCCTCAGAAGCCAAGAAACCCCCGAAGAGACAAAGCTATTTAGCAACTCGCTGCACTAATCCTCGTGCATGTGAAGATGACTTATCCCAGACTCATCCTCAGTTCGCTGAAAATAAACCAAACCAAACTTCCTTTGCTGAAGTTTCCACCCAGAGCACGTCCAGAGCCTGTGCATTTACAGCTCCTGCTTTCGTGGACCGACAGGAGCCCGGCTGATGGACAGGAGCGCTCCCAACCCGCTCCCCCAAAAAAGGAGTGGGACGGCTGGGAAAGAGTTCCCCGGGTCCCTTCAGGGTGGGAAGGGAATTGCTGAAAAGCTGGATCACGAGCTGACCCCCCCGGCCTCTCTCCGTGCGGCACAAACGTGTGATTCTTTTTCTGGTAAGGCCCCCTTTTCATCTTCAACTCCCAAAATTCGAGAGAATAAAATAAACCGGGGCTGTACTGGAGACTTTTGCGTTCTCTCTGGAGATAAAAAGTCTCTAAATACCAAGCAGAATTATGGACGATTTGCTTCTCAGAGGGAGCAACTCGCTTCTGAAACTGCTGATACATTTTTAATGACCGTGTGAGCGGCTGCTCTCCTTCACTGCTATCACCACAGCGCCCTGGTACTTGGAGATTTCTGCAGAAAAATTCTTAGACAGTGGAGCAAAAAGCCAAAAGGCAGAATGAAATGTTCAACCACAAAAAGAAAACGCACCCCAAAAAAAGCCCTCTGTTGAAGCTGCCACAGCGATAATGAAGATATCCCTGAAAAGCAGCCACATCTCTTCTCCTTCCCTCTGCACAGCCTGACAAGGACACTCAAGAAAAAACACTGTTATTTCTTGGAATTATAGAGTGGTTTGGGGTGGAAGGGACCTTAAAGATCATCCAGTTCCACCCCGTGCCTTGGGGAGGGACACCTTCCACTCAACCAGGCTGGCCTTGGGCACTGCCAGGGATGGGGCAGCCACAGTTTCTCTGTGCACGCTCCCAAAACCACCATCCCCCTGCAGAATCCCTCTGCCTCCTGCCACATCTGGCCCCAGCAAGCTGGGAAGCCCTGGAGCAAGACAGGGCTCGGCATCTCCAGCTGCACTGGAAGGCAGTGCCAGGACCAGGCTCCCAAAATCCCCGACGTGCTGCTTTTATCCCGATGCAACCCCACACCGCACCCCCCTCCCCACGCCTCCTCCCGCAAGCTGAGAAACCACAAACACCCTGCAAAAACCTGGCAGCGAATTCCACCTTCTCCAGGCAGATTTTTTTACCCAAACAGGAGTTTGGAGGGGGGCTTTGGTGTTGATGGATCTTTTCTCTGCCTCACCAGAAGTTGGATGAATGGTGAGAAAATGCAGCTCCAGCAAGGCTGGAGCAACGCTCGCAGCTGAGACAACAAATTTAACAGCTGCAGAGCAGCAAGGAATTCGGGAAAACTGTCGGGAAACATCAACAAACAACTTAACAGGGCCTTTTTCATCCTTTCGACAGGCAAAGAGAGCCCTTTCCTTTTGCAAAGCTTCATCTGCGCAGAGGCTTGGATTTAAATGGAGCAGCCGAGGAGGAGAGAACCTGAAAAAAAAAACCATTTCAACAAGTGGCTGCTGCTGAGCTCCAGAAAATGTCTCAGGGGGAGGGGAGAACCACATCGCCAGCCTGCCCCGGGGACACAGGGATGGAAGTTCGATTAAACTGAAAAATCACTCCATTTCCAGCCACCAACAATATGTTTTGCTCTGCAAAATGCATAATTAGCACGGGTAAATCGTTACCATGAGGTATTGCTGCAGTCAAAAACCTCTGTGAGGCTGAGGGAAGGATCGACGTCTATACAGAGAACGAATGGCTGGAATCACAATGGTAAATTTGGGGGGGAAAAATTAAAAATTAAGGTTTGGATGGGGTGCGAACCCTTCAGGCTCCCTATTTGTGAGGGCTCCAAGAATCCTCCCCCTGGGGCAAGGCTCCTCACACAGGCTCTGGAAGCAGCCAGTGCTTAAAAAGGATACTTAACAACATGAAGCAGAGCTCGGTTCCAGTCTGGCAATTTCTATGTTCCTATAAAAACTACGTCTTGTTTTAGATTCCATCAGCGTTGAAGAGCCTGCTCTGCTTGCAGCCACCAAAGCCTCTCCTCTCTTTGTGCCCACACCACTGCCAGGGATGGATCTACCTGAGGTGAGACCTGTGGTATCTCCCTTCCCCAGGTGCCAGGGGGATAAAAGGATTTTGGGCTCTCCACCACATCACACCACCCCTGAGGGGCATCCAGCATCCACCAGAGCAGGTGACATCCCAGGGAAGGTGATGTTAGTGATAAACACCAGCTCAGCTGATACATAAAATGAATTTTTTTCCCCTTCTCCTAGCTGTGTTCTTTTATCCCTCTCTTCTCCTTTTTTTTCCCCTCTCCACCCTTCGTGACTTCCAGAATAAGAAGCAAGAAAACTTCAAGGAGAAAAGAATTCTGGAGGCAGCGAAGCAGAAGGACAAACGCATCCCTGACATTTCTCGTTCCCGTGGATTATTTTCTTTAACTTCCTCTCCCCACAATCTCGAGTCCTCTCATCTCACCCTTCTCAATCCTCCCCTGAATTAGCAAAGCCTGATCAACTTTTCCTATCGCTGCTCAGAGATAAAAGCTCCGTGTAGCCATCCTAATTCCTCACACGAGCTGCACAGAGGACTCAGCTATCTCGGAGCTGGATTTTCCCCGGCATTATCAACCCCTGCGAACACGAGGAGACTTCAGTCACAGGCTGAGTCACAGGACATCTTTATTCAATTATCCTCCCCTCCGCAGGTTTATCACACGACCGATCAGGCCTCCCAGGGTCGGTCAATACTCCAGAGCTCCACTGGCACAGGGAAGTGAATTATGAGTGTGAAAACCCCACCTGCCCCCTCAGTCACGCTCACAAAAGTCCCATTACAGCATCGACTCGACAGCATTAAAGCTCATTTGCTGGGTCAGCTCACTCTGTCCTGGCAGCGGGGCTGTCTGAGCCGGGTCTCTGCTCGGGGATTTGGTGTGACCACGCCGGCAAAGCCCCGGAGATGGAGCTGGGAGCTGCTGTGCCCTGGCTCCCCGCTCTGCTCCGGAGCCTCGGACCAACAAAACCCTGTGGCTGCTGGGAAAAGAGGCAGTGATGGACGCATGCAGCCCTGGGAGTCAGACACCCCAAAATTCAAAAGTAGGGGGCTGTTTGCTCTCACCCTGCTCGCCCTGCCTGGCAGAGCCCCCCGAGCCACGCTGCTGGGAGGGATGAGCTCCACCAGCCTCGCGCTATGACACAGAGGATGCTGCTCCAGCTGCCCCATCCCTCTGCCAGCAATCCCTGCTCCTGGCAGCAGCAGGGCACCACTTTTGCCTGTGCCTCACCCTCCCCCAAGCCGGTGAGCCTTGATTTGCACCTTGCACAGGGGATGGGAACACACACAGGGAGCATCACAGGCCCGCCACCCTTCCCAAACATCCCAGCACATCCCTCCTGCCATCATCTCCCAGAGCCTCCCTGCCCGTGACCATCCACTGATTTAAAAAAAAAACCAAGGAAAGCTAAGGCCACGTGGGATTCCCTCCCGCCCCGGTGCCCGCAATTTATTTTTATTAACAAACAATAGCGGTTAAAAGCACCGTGGTCTCCCGCAGCGAGGACTGTGTGAGGCCCTCTTAATTGGCTTGGAGCTGTTATCTCACAGGAAAAATCACGACCAGGCTGGGGGGAGAGGAGAGGCCGTGGGTGGGAGGAGAAAGGCAGGATTCCTTCCAACTGGGAAGGGCAGGAAGCTGGCATTGAACAGGGGCCACAGTTGCCCGCACCAGCGCTGCTCCTCTGATCCTACAGCCAGACCTCCACCCTGAACCATTTGGAGCACGCTGATGGTAATAAATCCAAGGCTGAGGGTTGTTTACCTTGGGTAAAGTGTCCTGGACAGCTCAAAAATCATCTCAAACGAAGCAAGAAAAGCTTTGTTTGCCTCCCCACACCTGGAAAATGCACAAACCCTTCCCGTGTACAGCTCTTTCTCCCATCTAAAGATGCTTTCCTCACAAAATTTATGGCACATTTATTCAGCACAAGACTCCTGCCCGCTCTGCAGGTCATCCCTTCCATTAAGGCACCTCTGGTGAGGGAGAGAGCAGGGTTTGCACTGCACACAGCAGCACGGGAGGGGATTTTGGGAAAGGGAAATGCAAACGGCTCTCTCCAGCTCAGGGGGCCTGGGGACGCTGCGAGGTGAGCAGGATCTCAGCTGCTCAGCCAGTCCTCTTGGAAAGAAACGCTGAGTAAATGAAAACAGTCAGAGCCTGGGCTCCATCAAAAGCTCAACCAAGAGAAAGAAAAAGGCTTTAAAACAGCAAATGTCTTACACTGAGAAATAGATAAAAATTGTGTTTTGGCGTCTCAGTTTTGTTCCAATAGGGAACGGACCACTGTGGCTTTTTCAGATGAGGTTCCAGGGTTGGCCCATCCCTGGAAGTGTCCAAGGCCAGGTTGGATGGGGCTTGGAACAGCCTGGTGTGCTGGAAGGTGTCCCTGCCACAGTTTTAGCAATTTTAGCAAACATTTTTCCCTGGGCAGTGCAAGATCCGAGCACCTGCTGGCATTAAACCTTTAATTCTCCCAACTTTCTTGCCTGTCTCTCGCTAAGGCATGATGTGAGTGCACACACCGGATGAAAAACCCACTCAGGCCTCCAGGTTTATTGTGTGCCAAGGACTGTATTCAGAAGAAACTGCTTCAAAACACCCCTTCTTTGAGGTCTCCCTGCACTCAGTGCCTCACCTTTCATCACAGCAAATGGAAAACCATTTTCCCCTCCTCAAAAGCCACGCTGCTCAGCTCTGTTCTCCTAAGCACAGACACTTTGGGAAACCTGCCCCCAGCAATTCCACCTTCCACACACCGAGCTGAACAAAACACCAACTTTTCTCTTTTGAAGGAGACCTTCGGGTTTGAGGCAGTTCCCCCCCCCCGCCCCCCACCTCTCCCAAGGCCGCTCTTTTTCCACCAA
>VZRJ01001799.1:373045-424151 GCA_013397565.1 Ptilonorhynchus violaceus
TCTCCTCGAAAAAAAAAAAAAGGAACCCGAGGAGCACGAAGCCCTTTTTGCTGTTAGTGAAGAATTACTGCTACCAACGAGGTTCTTTACACATGAAGTTCTAAAATATGAATCGGATCTGTGAACATCTCACAAGTCTAGAGGGAGAAAAAGCTCTTAAATGCATCAACCTGATCTCTGGGCTACAGAAAGAAGATTAATCTATTTATTTAACTTAGAGGCCCTGGCAGATTCGAGAGGGAGAGGAAAGGAAAACAAAGCAGCCTCTACCAAATCAACCTGCACGGAGTGGTTTATGGCCAAAAAGCTGGGTTTGCTCCTTTTTACAGCTGCCAAAACTGTAAGTGAAACAAATAGATTCATCTCCCCATCTATCACCCAAAGAACATTTTGATCCAGGCAAAAGCCTGGATTTTGAGGCCAGGAGGAGGCAATTTGTGAATGGCTGAAGGGGATGTCTGTGTGTTTTAATGGAGCAAGGATTGTTGGGGGTGCATTTGGATGACGGGGAACATATGCTCTGGAAAGGAGGTGGGAATGAGGACAGATGCCAAGCTGAGAACGGGCACAAGAAAGCACAGGGGCGATAGGCTTGGGGGCAGAGGAGAACAATCTGCACAAGGGAGCAAGGAAAACCTGCAGGATGAAAGGGTGGAAGGAAAATACAGGAGCTGGGAGATGCTCGTGCAACAGAACAGCTGCACACAACCAGCAGATGCAAAGGAATAATGCAGCAATAAATAGCCTTGCACAGGAAGGCAGAATCAAAGTCCAAACTTGTATGCGATGTTGCAATTAAAGGCATTATTTTGCATGACAGAAGCTTTTAATCCTGCTTGTAGTAGAAGTGGCAAGAAGGGGGAAAAAAAAAAGATCTCAGGCCAGAAAAGCATGGGTTTGATTAATTGTTTAACAGCAGAGAGCACCAATTAGGGGTGCAGGGCTCCTGTGCTGCCAAGATGAAACACCCAGGACCCAGAGGGATGGAGGAGAATGGGCAGCTCCGAGATTTTTCCTCTGCTTGTTGTGACAACTCACCAAATCCCACATGGAGGAGGGGAATTCTGGCTGTAGGGGAAAGACCAGCCAGCCAAGTGGAGTATTCAGTGGTTTTTGGGGGTATTATTTGCTAACGCCTCTCCCTGGTGAGGACGTGAGCCTGAGGGAGTGGGATTTTCTTTTAATCCAACGGAGATTCCACAAAAAGGCTCGCTGGGAAATGAGCCCTCACCCTTCTGGCTCAGCAGGAGGAGCATCCCCGTGGCAGGGGTGGTGAAAGGACAGGAGAGAGAGGCAGTGTTGGCTGACAAAAGGAAATTTCCTCTCCTGCCTGTCGATACATTCCCGGGCGGAAGACCAGACGAATCCTCACACACGCATCCTTGGCAAGGAGGGCTCAGCTTTTCCCCTCGCAACAACAGCACAGAAAATGCACTCAGAGACACGACTTGTCTGCACAGCCTCGGCTCTGGCACCTCTCAGCTTCTCACCACGCTCTTTCTCGTGGCCTTTCATGGGTTTATTTAAGGCTTGGGGAACCTTTTGCATGACGGGAAATTCGGGCTCGGAGCAGCTTGCCTGGGGATGCGAGGAGGGCTCTGGAACCGAGCACCACTCGAGTTTCAGAAGCCTGGAGATGAGCTCCTCTCTGCCTGCTTTATCCTTTGTTTCTCCAATGTCTGGCCACTTCACACACACAATTCCTGGGCAGCTCCACTCTCCACACATGGTTCTGCCTAAATTATTCACCTTTTCTCCTTTTTTGCTAAGGAGATCTTCCCCAGACAGTCACTCCTGGAGGAGACCTCAGCTCTTCTACACTAAAGGTGAGTAGAGATCCCCAGAAGTGCTGGTGGGACCTGCACTGCCATGAAAAGCACCCTAAGGAAAGCCCTGGGTAAAACCCCACACCCAGCAAAGATTTTTCACCATTCCAGGATTCAAAAGGAAAGAGCCAGGACTGGGATAAATCTCACAGACACCTGAGGAGGCTTCTCTGCGCTCTCGCTCCTGCCTGCAGTGTGATATAAAATGAGGAGTGACACCACTTTCTCCAGGGGCTCCGTGTGCAGCAAGCAAAGATCGCTCGGCTTCGTTAACGAAGCGTGACACGGAGCCCCACAAAGGCCCACGACACCGCCTGGGCATGGAAAACAAATTTGTTCACTGAGCAAATAATCCACCGTGCCCACCTCGCCTTGCTGCTGCCGCAGGTGAGCTGTGATGGGGCTGCCTGTGCGCTCCTGGCTTAGCAGCGTTCCCAAAACTGCTCCCAGAGCGCTCATCCTCATCAGTGACATCCAATTTCCAAACCGAGCAAGGAGCAGCCCTGCCCAGGGTTGGATTTGCAGTTGTTCTGGTCGCTGGCTTAACATCAATCCCAGTTAAATGAGGGAAGTGCAAAGTTATGCCCACGCCGAGCACTCTGAAAAGCCTCAGCACATCATTCTCCTCCAGCTCCGTCGTAAATTGTCCTCATTAACCAGGCTTGGCCCAACTTTAATGTTTGCATCTTGACCTACAATCCATCCAAAAGCCAGCACCACGTCCTAATGCAGCTGTCGCCACAAAGTCCAAATTCACAGCCTGGCTGGCCGGATGAGCCAGCAGGACTCGGGAATCTGACATCCTGAATGTGCTCCTTCCCATCCAGACACTTCTGGTGGTGTCTCAACGACAGGGAGAACGAGGCTCAAACAGTGGAGCTCTCAATACTCATTTCTGTGCCCATCCTTAATCAATCTGGAGTAGGATGGCCAGTTCCCAGTCAAATTTCATGGGGATGCAGACTCATAAAACTCTTGGTTTCTGTGAGTTTCATGAAATAAGAGTCTGCCAGAGGAGAGAAAGATCTCCCCACGGAGGGAAGGACTGCACATTCAGCTCGACTCCCATCAGGCACCGATGAACCCACCAGGGAGAGACGTTATGCATGCCCTAAATGCAGGGAAAATCATCAATTAGAGCTTGCTGAACTCAGCCACGAGGCATGAACCACTCTCCAGGCTGCCTTCGCTCCCCAGCTCGCAGGAGCCACTTGGGTTTTCTCCACTCCCCCACCCTCTGCAATCCAGTGCTCCGAGCAGAGGCAGTTTGGAGCGCTTGTGATTCAGCACAGCTCATTTGGAAGCAGCCTGGAGCCCAGCAGGCTCCCAAACTCTTCCAGCTGCCCAGTAGCCATCGGCCCAGCTGACTGCTGCTAACTGCTGTCAAACTGCCTGGCAGCCTCTGAGCCTCCTCCTGCCCCCAAAAAAAAGAAAAGCTGGTAATGCTAAAACCCCTAAAACCCACATTACTCCTTTCTAAAAGCAGTTTCCATGCTGCTGGTGGGAGAGAACAGCACTGGAGGTGGGTGAAGGATCACTCATCAGACCCCCAGCCTGAGCTGGAGCGGCTCTTCCTCCCCTCCATCCTCAGCCTGCTTGGTCAGAATTGAGTCACTCCCTTTGGGGGGGCCATTCACCCTCTGCCACCCCCAAGAAACGCTGCTGCTCCCACAACAACCCCTGGAAGAGCTTGGTGAGATGGTGACCCCGGTTATGAACGGAGCAAGGACAGCCTGGTGCGTGCAAACAGAGCCCTAAACTGGAAACATTTAGGAACACCGTGGTTCCTGGTGCCCTGAAGGCACAGGAAACTCTCTGCCCCCAGCAGCTGGGGTGAGACACCCCAGGAAGGCCATTCCACACCTGGATTCCCGTGGGGGCTCACCAAGGACTCCAATTCCACCCCGTGGCACCGGAGAGGGGATGTGGGAGGGATGGGGCTGGAGGCTGACACCAGGAAATGAGGAATGGTTAAAAGCACAGCCCAGAGTCCTGCAGTGGCACCACGCAGGAGCCTGGCCAAGCACAAGGCACAGACTCCTCTTCCTCCAGCAGCAGCTTCAGGGAGGGAATGCAGCAAAGAACGAGCGGTGCAGAAAGCCTTTGACACATCAAGGGGGAAAAAAAAACAACCCAGAAAACAACATTCTCAGCAATAAACAGCGCATAATTTGCTGTTGCTGAAGAGCTGGATTAACTCTGGCCCCTGACCAGCCTCAGATGCTCCGTCCTGCAGGACCTCTCCGAGCAGCACTTCCAGGGAGCTGCTCATTAGGGCTGGAAACACACAAAGCTCCTTCAGATCAAGCTTCTCTCTGAAGTTCACTGCCTGCTCCCTCTCTGCTGTAGGACTGCAGTCATCCAAGCCCCCTAAAAACCGAGTTCATCTCCCTTGATAGTTGTGTGGATGTTTATCCAAGCAGCTCCTTGCTCGGATTTGCTTCACCCCTGAGCCTGGCAGCGATCACCCTGGAAAAAAAGGCTGCTGAAAATGGAAGGAGCTGCAAATCTGCTGCCTGGTGCAGCCAGGTTGAAGTGTGCCTGTCCCTTTTTTCCCTGACTCCTACCAGCATCCCCCTTTTCTGCCATCCCCATGGCTACTGGCGCTGCCTCTGTGCCAGCTGCCTGCCAAAAACCCCTCTTGGGGGAGGAGGAACGAGTGCCTGCCCGCTCCTGCTTTGTAACTCATCCCCTGGGAATGGATCCCACTGTTCTCCCCCCTCCATCTCACCTATTTATCCAAGATGATTCTGTTTTTCCTTCTGCTCTGGAGTTCCCTGGCAGTGTTTGTCCTCGGAGCGTCCCTGCAGAGGAGTGCGGTGCTGTCATCCAGCTCCCAGCCTGACGTGCCAGAGGGGACACACAGCCACTGGTGGGGCACACACAGCCACTGGTGGGGCACACACAGCCCCCACAAAGCCCCACGCAGCCCAATCAGCGCCAGGACCACCAGGAGGGGTGGTGAGAGGCAGAGCGAGGGAAGGCATCCTCAAGTTTTATTGGAAATCCCTGGTGCTCCACAGCTCTTGGAACCAGGCAAGACTCCCAGTTCCACTGAACCGCTGCCATTCCTCACTGCCAGCCTCCACCACGGGATCTGCAGGATTCTGTATCTGCAGGAGTGAGAGCAGCTCATTTTCCGTGGCATTTTAACTCAGGCCAGCTCAAAATCCTTTCCTTGCTGTCAACTCCACCAGCCTTGGCCGCTCTGCTCCAGTGTCAGCCCAGCAGG
Source organism: Ptilonorhynchus violaceus (assembly GCA_013397565.1). Lineage (NCBI taxonomy): Eukaryota > Metazoa > Chordata > Aves > Passeriformes > Ptilonorhynchidae > Ptilonorhynchus > Ptilonorhynchus violaceus. Next base: position 378,104 of record VZRJ01001799.1, read on the forward strand.
AGCCCAGAGAGGAGCAGTGAGGTCCGTGGATGGGTGGCAGAACCCTGGTCAGGAAGAATTCCTGCATGGAAAGGGTTGTTGAGCATTGGGAGGGGCTGCCCAGGGGGGTTTGGAGTCCCCATCCCTGGAGATGTCCAAGGAAGGACCGGACATGGCACTCAGTGCTCTGGGTTGGGTGACAAGTTGGTCTCAATGGTCTTGGAGGACTTTTCCAACCTCAATGACCCTGGAATTCTGCACAGTCCTGCCCCCACACTGCAGCTTCCTGCCCTCCCCATCCCTGGGAGGTGCACACGGAGGTAGGGAGAGGAATCTCAACACGGGATGTTTGGGGAAGAGGAGAAGCTGCAAACACTGAGCACTCAGAGCGTGAAGAGGCCACGTTTCTGCCAGGCTGGAGGCAGGAGCAGAGCATCCAAGTCCCAGGGAAAGAATGGACAGTTTCCAGATCCACGGATTTATGTCAACCTGGAGACTAGACAAGAACCCATTAATTCCTGAGCTGCTCAAGCAAGAACTGGATGAGTGACAACCTCAGCACAGTGACTGCAAAGGACCACGTCCCCGGGGTGCCCAGGAGAAGAGGCTCCCTCTGTCTGAAACGCCACCGGAGACCCACATTCCCACATCCCTCCATCCCCACGCTCCCAGCCAGGAGCCCTCTCCATGCCCTGAGCCTTGGGAGGGCTGCTGAAGGAGCTGCTTGGCAGCACTGGAGCCTCTGCCCTTCCTGCAGCCGCCTCCTCGCTCTCCCCGGCCCTCTCTCCCCAGGCTGCTGCCACTCAGGCAGGAATTGCTCTCCGGGGAGGGATGGGGGGCACGGGATCCTCAGATCCCTCCCTCTGAGCTGGCAGCAGCCTTTCAGCCCAACCACAGCTCCAAACGCTCGAGAAGAGATTTTTATGAGAGCTTCCCCCCCCCCCNCCCGCCCTCCCAAAATCATTCCAAGCTCCTTTTCTTAGGCACTTTGAAATAATTAAAGTCTTCCATCAAATTATACTGAAGATCTCTACGAAAAGCCTTTAATTTCCATTCACTTAATGTAACTCCATCCACCAGATGAACTCTGCGGGGGGCGCGCTTTTTTTTTTTTGGTTTGGGTTTTTCTTCTTTCCCATCTCTTTTTTTATGATATTTTTTTTTTCCTCCCCTCCCCCCTCCTAAAACATCACGCTGGGAAACTTTAATTTGATTTCAGCCTGCCTGGAATTTCGGGCTGTGCCACCACATCCTGTGGGCCCGGCACAGCTGCAGTGGGAATCTCGAGCTCTCCTTGACTTCCACGTGTCCTTCCTGAGCGTGGGGTGGGGATGGGATGCTCTGAGTGAGCAAGGAGCCAGCACCACAATCCCCCCAGCCCATTGCTCCCTCCTGCAGGCACTCTGGAATGACAAAAATCAGTCCAGCAGGCGCAGCCAGCAGAGATGGGAGGGTTTCTTATTCCACCTAAACTGTGGAGATCGCCAGGTTGACCTTTAGCTCACAAAATAAACGGCGGGGATTTTCCACAGGGCAGGAACGGCTCTTTCCGCCCCAGCGGCTTCTTCAGGTGATAAACCCCTCAATGAACAAGAAGCTTCCCAAAAAAGAGCCAATATCCCCTCCTGAGTGACAGCAGGGAGATGCTGGGCGAGTTGAAGCCGCAGTTCAGGGCACAGCTCCAGGGGAACTGCAGTGGGACGCAGAGAATCCCCCCGTGTGTGCCACAGCCCCTGGCTGCAGCTGAAGGAACCAAACCTAACAACAATCCCAAAAAAAAACCCCCCTGATTTTCCCCATCGCTGTCGCTGTAGCAGTTTAGTCACTTCAAAGCCTATTTGCCTTTACACAAATGAAGAGAATCTGCTCCCCAAACTGTTCAGGCCATCTGTGCAGCCTCTCGGGAGGGGGAGCTCACCAGCACCGAGACAGGGAGACACCGAGAGCAGGCCAGGGATGCAGAGCCCCTCTCCCTCCCCGTGCCTCAATCCAGCTCTTCCCAGGGTGATGGAGAAGCTCAGGGAGGCAGCAGAGCCAACACCTTGGAGTGGCACCGAGGAAGGGAGTGGATAAGAAGGGGAGGCACATCCATGTCCAACACAGGATTTCCTGGATTTTTGTGGATTTATCCCTGCTCCCACTGGTGCTGACCCACTCCTCCTTGCTGGGTGCCTCCTGGCCAACACATTCCCCCCGGCACAAGGGTGGGTTATATAAAAAAATGAGAGTCAGGTCCAGGCTTGGAGCAGAATGGCTCACCAGGACCCCTGCAAGGAAAAACAGGGAAAGAAAACCTCCACAAGCTGCAAGGAACAGGCTTCAACTGCTAAGAACTGAGAGCCAAAGGGCAGGAAACAGGGAAAAGACAGAGGGATGCAGAGTTCTGCACCCTGAGACAGGAACCGGAGAGGGAGAACGGGATACGGATGCATTTCAGGAGCAGACAGTGTGTTCTGATATAATTCATCCCTTAAACTTGGTTTGTCCACACTAAAATGAGGATTCTATCCCAGATCCAGGATAAGGAAAGGGATGCCTGCACACAGAGGTGCGACCCTATCCATAGGCCGTATCCCAAAACATCCACAGCGCTCTCGCTCTTCTCCAGGGCTTTTTAGGGCACACTGTAGCAGCTCTGACACCCCCCAAAAAGCCCTAAAGAATTTGGCAACGCCCCTGCCCAAGCTTTTTGGGCAGTCTGTGAGAGCTGCAGCAGTGGCACGTGGCACTCCCAGCAGCTGCTCAGCAGAAGGGAGAGGCTGATGACGATAAACTCGTGTCTGATTTTGTGGCTGGCAGCACACGGCAGGTGCTGGGACACGGGGTTAAGAGCACTTTGTGGGATCCCATGGAATCAACCATGCACAAATCCTTCCAAAAGAGAAGGATTTGATTTAGCAACCAAAGCAGCAGTAAAAGTCCAGGAGCTGGGAAAGGCTCCTATGAGGCAAAGCTTCAGGACACCAAGATTTCCTCCCCAGCTCTGCTGCTTGGCCACATTTTCTCTGCTCATGCATTAATTTTCCCACCTGTACCCAGTGAGAATAATGTTACAGACCTCGTCAGTGGAGGTGTCAGGATGAAGAGTGTCCTGTGAGGCTCATACATCATCATTAGCTCTGGCCAGGAATAACCCACGGGCTGGGAACCTGGAGCAGCATTTTTCCAGCTGCGTTTGGAATGCCTTTCCCCCTCTCCAGCCCTCACCCTGCTCCTCTGCTTAGCTGGACTTAGGCTTTTATATGAACCACAGCAGCACCCCAAATGAAATCCTCAAGGCTCCTTGTCCCCAGTCACTTTGTCCTGTCATTCAAGCCTGCTCTGCACAGCAAAAAAAAGAGAATCATGGAATAGCCTCAGCTGGAAGGGATCCACAAGGATCATCGAAGTCCAGTTCCCATCCCTGCACTGCACAACCCCAAGAAACCCACCCTGTGCCTCAGAAGGGGAGCCCCAAACAGAACGAGAAGCTGCTGCCATTAACATTTCACACCTTGAGTTTACAGACAGCGCTCCCAGCAAAGCCTCACATTTAATAAAATGAGGAAATAACAGCTTTTAACAATGTTTTCACCGGGATTTTCGCCCTGTGGTGCATCAGCTCAGCCATTCCCATCCCCACAGCGGGACAGGACATTGGGAAGCCACTCCAAGAGTTCACTGCAGACACAAACCCAGGGGGTTAGGCGAGGCAGCTTCTCTGTGCAGCAACATTTCCCTCACCAAAGCAAAGCAGCGATTCCCCAGCTGAAGAGATCCTGGGAACTCTCCCTCTGACAGCTCAGGACAAGCAGCACAGCTCTGGGATCATCAGGGCAGTGCTCTGCCTCAGAGCCCAGCCCAGGACTGCGCGGGGATGGAGGTAATTAACAACTCTAACGAATCTGTTTGGTCATCCACTGTGCCCACAATCCATCCCTGGCATGTGTAAATCAGGGATCAAAGCTCTCAGCAGTGCCTGTGGAGCTGCTGGTGGCCCACGAGCCCGGGCTGGGGTTCAGGGAGGGATTCAAGTGGCCCTCTCCAAAAAGCCGTGTCCAAATAAACCCCACATTGTCACCAGCGAGAGTCAGGAGCTGACAGATGCAAGGGGCCCTTCCCAGCACTTATCCATCCTCACGTTAAAAACCAAGACCCGAAACCCTGTCCCTTTTCCAGAATCCCAAAAGGAGCCCGTGGTTGGCAGGACATGGAGCTGAGATCACGGGATCACGCTGAAACCTCCCGTTCTCCCAATGAAAACCAAGTTAAAAACCCAACAAAACCCACCACAGACAGGATTTCATGAAATGGAGCCACGAAACTTCCTTCAGGTTTGGACCTTCCAGCATCTCGACTCTGTGGGAGCCCAGGAGACCCAAGAAAAAATAAATTCAGAGTGTTGGTTTGGGTTTGGCAGCGCCTGATCCACCGGGATTTGGGTGAGTACAAAGAGGATTGAGCCTCACCCACGTGCTCAGAAGCCCCATCAAGACACAACCCCGAGTTCTGCACGTTCATGGGCAAGAGACACAAACGTTTCCCAGTTTTATTTCCATTATTCCCATTTCTGGCTCTGCGTGGGGCCGGAAAGAGCAATATCCCAGCTCGACAGCCAGCGGGGGAATCCGCTTTCCCGGGAAACCCACTGCCAAAAATAACAGCCGCTCCTCCCGGGGCTCCCAGCTCGGTTGGGCAGACCCAAGGGGCAGCCATTCCTACACTGCCAGCCAGGGGAATCTTGGCAGCGCCTCCGGAACTGCCTCGTGGAGTTTGCAGGGTTCACCCAGCAGCCGTGTCTGACACAGCAACCGAGACGAAAACTCCGTGGGTGGGGAGCTGTTTGTGCCTGGGACTGAGCCTGCAAAAGCCACTCCACAAATCCAATTTTAGCCCCTGAAGCTGCCCCTGTTCCCTACCCCTAAATAACTCCCCGTCTCCTCTTCCCACTGCTTCCCCCCCTGTGTAAAACTGGAAGTATTCCCTACTAGGATTTTTGGCTTTGGTACTGCATGAATCTATCCCAAGTTTCAAAAACACGGTCTCAGTTGTGCCATAACATCCCTGGAAGCCCCAACATGGATGCAAAGGTTGCTACAAGGAGGGAAGATGCCTTCAGCTCTCAGAGGGCGCCCGCTGACAAGGCCCTACCTCCTTTTTTGAGGAGATTTGGGAGGGAGAGCCAAGAAACACCACCAAAAAACGAATTATCACTATCAAAAATAATATAAGTTTGTCAAATATCCACACAAAGAGCTCAGCTTCAAGGTGGAAAATCTGTCTGTGTGCAGAACATGCGTTTGCAGAAGCTTGACTTGACAAGAGGCAAGGCACAAACACTTGGGCACGTGCTCGGAAAAAAACACTTCTGTGCCCAGATTTAGGGCTTATTTCAAAAGGTGGGGGCATCCAAGGAATTGCCTGGATGGGAATCACAGGGCTTGGCACCCAAATTTGCCAGGAGCCCAACACTGGGCTGATTTCAGCCTTTGCAGCAGTACCTGCGAGCAGCCCGAGCGCCCGGGTGAGTTACTGCTCCCCTGAGGCTGAATTCAGATTCCCTCTTCCCTGTCCACCTCCGTTTCTATCACTATTTTATTGTGAACATTTGTGGTTTAATTTCCGCCTCTTCTCAGCCTTTTTTTTCCCCTTCTTTCCCCACACCACTAAAAGCTGGCAGGTTTTAAAATCCCCGAGTATCTCGGTGAGAGGAGGGCTGGAACGGCTCCTTTGGGGACAATGGATTAGATTCTCCTGCAGTGTGCCTACAAAGTCAAACCCAAATTCTTCCTTTTTATAGGAATTCACTCAAAGCCTATTGATCTGCGCCTTCATTCTGGTCTTAACAGCCTCTGAGTCGGGATTTTTTTTTTGATCAAGGTTTCTAAAATGACATTCGGGTCCGTGCCTTTGTCTGCTCAGCCAGCCCCTCCTTGCCCCGGCGCTGCTTCCCACACTCCAACTCCATGACAAAAACCCACAAACTGCCCCAAATTTGTACCTTTGCTCCCCACCACCACCACTGCATTCAGCCTTTTGACCACAGGCGTGGCTCCTCCCAGGCATCGCAGGATTATGGATGCTGGAATTGCTCCCTGGGAGTCATTGCAAACCATCACTAAGTCGGACCTGGGGACTCCTTATCCCTGGAATTATTTTCCTGGAAGCAGCTCCTGCAATCTGCTCAAGGGCTGTACAGGAGGGCTCACACTTATGGGTTATGACAGCTTGGATTTACTCTGTGCCACTGCCTCGAGGTGTGAAAGAGAAACTTCCATGTGGGAATGGTTCATAAGGGCAGTCACTTTTGGCTCCTGCCTGACCATTCCAGCACGCTGGAGCTCATTGGATCATCTCTTCTGATCTCCACATCACTGAGCAATGCCAGCAGCATTCCAGACTTTTGAGGGTGGCAGCACAACCCGGACAATTCCAGAGCAGAGAAGGATCCCTGGAGGATTGGGAAATCTTTGTCCAGGAGCAGAAGGGACCATACAACTCCTCCTTCAACATGGTTTTTCTTACATAAATAACCAAGATTGTGCATGGCACCCAAGCCTTGACATCTGCACCATCTCATGGAGTTTCCTGAACCTGGACAAGGACATTTTCCTTGTCCACGTTCCCAGATCCAGCAAGATTTGGTCAGGCCACATCAGGTGACACACCAGATAAGCTGCCCAAACTGTGAGAGGACAACCTTCCCCCTCATCTGTCTCCCTCCAGCACCAGGCAAGCCACAGATAAAGAAGGACACAGCCTGCTGACCCCAAAAAAATTGGAATCTGAGCACGGGAGAAGAGGCAGGCAGACAGACAGATATGCAACAGCGAGCACGAGGCAGCAGTGAGATCACCAGGATGACTGGGAGAGGCAACAGCCCCGGATTTATGGGCAGGTTGGAATGCCTGTTGGAGCAGGAGGTCGGGGGAACAGCCCTGCCAGCCAGGGAAGAGCAGCAGTAAATCCTACATCCCGCCACAGCTGGCCTGGGAATGGCAGGAGAGGGATAAAATCGTCCTGTTGCACAAACCTGAAGGATAATGTGGCTTTTCCTGGTAACATCACTTCAAATTTCAGCTCTTTCTCTGTGTGTGACTGCCCAGATCTGTCGCTCTTTTGGGCTGAGTTACTAACGGGGGATTAATTAGACCCAGACAAGGAAGGAGTTGAAGGTACAGCCAAGCCACAGCAGGGTCAGGTCATATCCACAGCCACAGCACACTGCCCCGAGGGCAGGGACACGGATCCAAGCAACATCAGGTAGGATTGGCCACCAAGAATCTCGAGAGTCTTAATTTGAGCCCACCATCATCCAGCTAAAAATGAGTTTTGTCCTGGTTTCATGCAAATTCGTGGCTTAAAGGCAGATAAAAAGGGTTGGGAGGTAGCAAGGACAGGAAGAGTAAGTCAAGCCCTGAAGAAAAAAGGCATTTTACCAGTTTTAATAAATAAAGCACATTTCCATTCATTCAGAAAGTCGATAAACACTCAGCTTGCAGAGCAGGAATTACTCCAGGTTGGTTCCTCCCCTCCCCATCTGGAAAAACACTCCAGAGCTGGGGCTATTTTCACCCAACTGGTGGGAGCAGCAGTGCCTGGTGCTATCCATAGGAGCTGCCCACGGCCTGAGGGAGCTCTGCCGTCCTCACCAGGGCTTTCCACCCATTCTCAGATTTTAATTTTCATTCATTAAAGGTAAAAAAAAAAAAAAACAAAACAAAAAAAACCAACCAACCCTAAAAAAAGGTTTCAAACACACTTAATGAATTAACACATGGATGTTTCTCCCCCCGCCGCTTCCCCTTTAACGACTTTGCCAAAGGAGGAAAATAATTCAGCCGTGGCCAAGAATGGTGCTTTAAAAAGTGTTTGTTGTTTGGGAGCTGTTTGTTGTACTTAATTATAGACGTGTTACAGCTCCCGTGCTCGCCTTCCCCTCCCTGCAGTTACATAATCAGCCTCCACCACGCTCCCACCTACGCCAGCCACATTCCTGGAGAGCCACTTCCCAGAGTTTTACACCCAGAGCGCTGAGGGATGCGGAGTTGAAGATGCTCATCCCCCTCTGTGGTCCTCAGGAAGTCCACGGGCAGTGGCTGGAGTGGCCTGGAGGAGCTGGGATGACCCTGGGATGGCCAGAAGGGCTCGGAGGTTTTTGTCACAGCGGTAAAAAAAAACCTTTCAGCCTCGTGCTGAGGTTTTATCCCTGTGCTTGTGGATCTGCTCCCTCTTCTCTTGTAATGTCTGATACTCAAGGCTTGGAACACCGATGTCCTCCCTTCCCACCTGAAGGGCTTAAGAGGCTTTTCCAGGTTACAACTCCACTGACCCTGACGATTTATGGGATTTATGAGAAGTTCAACAGATGCCACACTTCACATGAGCACATCTGGGCGCTGAACTGGACGCTGTTCATCACAAAAGCAATCACACGCTGTCCGTAACAAACAAGCCCAGGAAAAAAATCACGAGAGGGAACAGTTCCAATGTCACCACACAAAGTCACTCTGAAAATAATAAATCTCCAGCACACAGAGAGCAACAAGTGAATACCAATGGCATGGAATCACAGAATGGTTTGGCTTGGAAGCGACCTTAAAGCTCATCCCATTCCACGCCCTGCCATGGGCAGGGACACCTCCCACTATCCCAGGTTGCTCCAACCCCCATCCAACCTGGCTTTGGACACTTCCAGGGATGGGGCAGCCACAGCTTCTCTGGGCAACCTGTGCCAGGGCCCTCACAGCAAAGAATTTCTTCCTAATATCCAATCTAACCCCACTGTGTCAGTTTAAAATCATTCCCCCTTCTCCTGTCACTGCATGCTGGAATTAACTGGAACTGTTAAAACAAAGAACCAATAATACAATGAATTAAGTGGAATTGTTAATTTCCTCCTGGTTTCTGGCCACATTTGTCGTGCCCAAGGTTTGTTCAACAAACAAGACTTAACCTGGCTAAGAAATGGAAAGCAGAAGTCACATGGGAGATGCAGATCAGTTCCTTGGAAAACTACGAAACCATTCAAACCTCTGCAACAAAATCAACTTTTGGGCAACTTTCGAACCCTTCTGGAGTCAAAGTGGAGCGAGCAGGATGCCACTGTTCCCAAAAGCTGTGCCAAGGCTGCCAGGGCTGTGACAAGACGTGATCCCTGCCCTGCTCAAATCCCCTCTGGAAGCAAAGAGCTTTGGGAACGTGGCGCGGACAAGAAGCTGGGACAGCCCCGCAGCAAGGCTGGGGCCGCAGCGGTGCCCAAGTCCCAGAAGGTGACATTCCTTGGAAGGGTGAGGAACAAGCAGAGGTGCCCCAGTTTGGGGTCACAGCAGCCCAGTTAAGACAGTCCTTGTCCCTCCAGGGCCGGGCAGGGACAGAGGAGACTGATCTCTGCTCGTCACATGGACGCGCTCCGAGCCTCCAACAACCTCACAGATTAATCACAGCTCCGGCCTCCAGCCAAGCTCCAGCCACAGCAGCCATTTATCACCATAATTAAAAAAAAAAAAAAAGGCATTACAAGGATTCTGGAGCCATCGGTCAAGGAGCAGAAGGGAGGGGAAAAAAGCTTTCCCCGGACTCTTTTTGCCAGCCTCCCTCCCGCAGCACGTCATTCCCACCAACACCACGAGGTGACAGCTCCAGGAACCCGGCGCATCCCTGCCCTCTCGGCCTTTCCTCCCTCAGATCCCATTCCCTTTGTGCCTTTTCTTCCAGCCACCCAATCAAAAGGGGAAAGAAAAAAAAAAAAAAAAAGGTATTAAGACATAAAAGTTTATTGATTGATTTAAAATTATGCTTTGAAACAAAACCCTCTGGATTGGAAAGCTTGTATTTCAACGTGGAAAGGGATGGTGGAACACAGGGAACACACGGAGAAATAAACAGCCCCGTCTCAGAGCATATATTTTGTCTTCATTATGCCCCTGAGAAGGTGTTAATATACAATGTACAACGTATTAATCACCCCTCTAACTTCCAAATGCGAAATGCATCATTAACATTCATGTTGTTTTCAATTAGTTTGCTGGATGGGAAGGAGGGAACGAAGACAGGTTCCCTCACTAAATTTTGCTTCGTTCCCAAAGAGTGGGGACCATAAAAAGCAGCCTGGGTGAAACTCCCGCACTCCCCACCACCCACAAGGGGCTGCTGGCAGCGAGATGCAGGGAGGCTTTTAATTGATGTGGCAATTAGGAGAAGGCAGTGCTGCCGATGCGTTCTCAGGCGAGCAGGTAATTTAGAAGTGTAAATTCCATTTTCAGGAGTGATTCAAGTACTTTGGGACAGATTTTCAAAGGATATCAGCAACCAAAAGAGGCAGATAAGCACCTAGTGGGATTTTTAAGAGCCCCTCAACTAAGGCCCCCTGACATCTGTTGATACTTTCGTTTATAAAAAAGGGCTTTGAAGATTTTTTTTTTTTTTTTTTGATCCAAAGTCTTAGAAGTTTTCCAGTTCAGATACAAGCTCTCCTACGGAGAAAAGCTGTTTGTTTCTCATTAGTGAAACTCTTCCTTCACGGACTCCTTTGCCCAAGGACAGGAGGTTCAAAGTCACTCCTTTAGGGCGTGTGGGTGACGATCTGTCCCCATAAGCAGCCCAGTGGGAGAAGTCACCCCTTAAACCTGAATTATTTCATTGCTGGGTGCTCACCGCTTCTCACACGTGAGCTCCTGAGAGCTGCAAGGGCAGCACCACCGATGGATTCGCTGGAAACTTCTCCCTCCAGCCAAACTCTTGTGGCCATTTTTTTCAGGGATTTGGCTTCGGTGGCAAAGCTGGAGCAGCTCAAAAGAGCTCATTGGGAAAAAAGCCTCTGAACATCGGGTTCTTCTGCTAAAGAAGCTCCCACTGACAGATCAGCCAGGGCTCCTGTGGCTGCCCAGGCCCCCTTCCAAAACAACCAGGAGCTCGTTCCAGCTCCAACTTCATCTCCCAGGAAAAGCATCCAATCGCAAGCCAAAGTTGCCGTTCGTGGATAATTGACCACAAAGCCTTAGGGGATATATTATAGTTTTTAATTACTCTCGCTTTTCAGAAACGTCTGTCTTAGTTCTTAAGGCAGAGCTCCTTGAGCTCCAGTTCCTTGCAAGTGGCTCTCCCTGTACTTTCTTAGACCAAAGAAAAAAAAAAAAAAAAAAAAAAAGTCACTGCAGTCACCTTGGCAGTGGGAAGAAAAAAAATGGGATTTTGTAAAAAGGGAGAGACATCCTGAGCCCAGGAGGATGAGTCACATCTGAGATGTCACCTCGGAGGGAACACAGTCCAATTCCTCTCTGTAGACTTGAGGAGATGAGACACCTCAGTGAAGGTAAGTGGGATGGATCCGGGGCGAGGGATGGGAGAAATGAGCTCTCCCCAAAAAACCCAACCCCCAGGCAACGAAAACACGTCCCCACTCAGCCTCCACAGCTGTTGAAGCAGTCCCATAGAAACTCCTGGGCTCCGTGGGAATGGAAAAGGACGGATCCAAGGCCCCACAGCTGAAACGGGACAGAGCCCACCCCGTTCTGGCCACAGATCAGCAGCACAACCTCTGCTGTGCCCCAAGGTGCCACCTCCACCTGCAGGGCAGGGTCCCCGTGTGCTGCTCACTGCACACAGAAGCCAACAGGAGGCAGCTGCTCTTTCCCCAAAGTGAGAAAAAATAAACAAAAACTTCCCACACAGACAAATTCCAGCCCCTCCCTAACTCACGGGAGCTGTGGCATCTTCCTCTAACTGTGGCAGCAAATCCCACTTAATCCCCCTCATTCCATCACGTGAGCTGTTCAATAAAACAGCCTTTTGTTTCAAAGAGACGCCACCAGCCACAGAGCTGCTGCCTCAGCCTCAAATCCAGCACAAACCCATCCCTCTCCCATTCCCTGCAGACCCTGATCCCCCCTGGGTGGCAACCGCGGAGCAGCCCATGGGGAATGAGCCAAGCCAAAGGGTTCCCACGTGCTGGACACCTGAATCCACCCAGTGGAATAGGTTGCTATGGTTCCCAAGCTTGAATCCAAAACGATACAGGTATAAAAAAGAGAGAAACGTAGTGATTAAAAATAAATAAATAGACAAATCTGGGCCCTGTGCCATGAAAAATGTGAAGTTGTCCTTGACTCCAGAAGCAAATGAGGCATGAAATGTATCAAAATGTGATATTGGATATAAGGATGTATTTAATATTTTACAACGCTGGAAATCTTGTTACAAAAGAGTTGGATCATAAATCAAGCCGAGAGGGGCCAGCCCTTCCCTCCTCTCCCCTCTCTTTGCCTCTGATTGTTCTCAGGAAAGTTTGAGCAGCGGAATCGTTTACAGGAGGAAAGGAAGCCGAGCATCACTCACAGGAAAACTGGAGCTGCTCCGTTTGTCCATCCCCAGCAATAAACCCTCATCCATCACCTCTTCTGCTTGGAAGTCACTGCTGATTCCTGAAGATGCCCATCCCTGCACAGCCATTCCCTCTGGAGAAGGAGGCCAAAGGAGCTCTCTGCCATCACTTCATTTAACCTGTTGTGTTAATTGCCTGTCTGGGCTGCCAGAGATGAGCACAGAAAGGTTTGTCACCGTCCCCATGCTGATTTTTCCCTGTATTCCCACTTCTCCATTGGATGCCACCACCCCACCAGGAGCTGGGGGAGTTCAGCTGGCAGCCCACGGGCTCAGCAGATGTCTGTGGGGCTCCCAGGCAGGAGATGAAACGCACATTTCACTGCTTTTCCTTCTCACTGCCCGGGCACGCACACTTTGCATCACTGCTTTTTGTTTAAGCACGCTCCTAAAAATGACTAACACCAAGAAAAAGGTAAGGGGATTTTAGGAAAATCGCACCTACAGTGGAGAAATGGAGGTTTTTTTTTTAACACCCCGCACGCAGTTGAAGTAACCCTCCGGTAAAGGCAGCTCTGGTACCAACCACAAGCATTCCAATCCCATCCCCTGGGCACGGTAAACGAGCAGTTTTAATTTAAGTACCACCCTGCATGTCAAAGTCCTGTTTGTCACCGTGTTAATGGACGTGTTTATTCACACATCCCCAGGAAAAAACACCCCCCTCCCTCCTCTCAGAGTCCAGAAATGGTGTCACCGACTCCACCAGGTCCGTCTTCCAAGAATATCCTTTGCCCACCTATATTTCTAACCTGCTTTCCTATGGAAACCGGCAAAGCCGCCCACAACTGAACCCCCCTGCAGCACGCTGGCCAGAGCCAGCCCCTCCAAACACTTCCAGTTCCACAAAAACAGAGGACAGGCAACAGCCAGGCTCCCAGGGACAGGCGGGATGCAAGGCAAGCTCACTCCTTATTAGAGAATTTACACACAACTCGGCTTGTGCTGCAGCTGGGGCATTCAGTCAAAGCTGGAAAATATTTAGTTATCAAAGAATCCAAGCATGAGAAAGCAATCCGTAGGAAACCAGGCTTCATTACTCCCGCTGCTGATGATACTACCCTGAAGACTGGGAGAAAAAAAGGGAAAACATTGGTACTTGGAGTGATGGAGCTTCCAACATTTACCTGGGAATTTATCGCCCAGAGTAATTGAATTGCTGGGTTGCAAGCTAACACCTGCTCAGGGCTTTAAAAAGTTCAACAGAGGCAGAGAAAGGCTTTGCTTAAATCATCGCCCCTTGCACACCAAAGAAAAAAACCCAGCAGGAGCAGTTTCCAGCCCGGAGGAGACACCCTGAACTCCCAGGGGGCTCACCAGCTCCCCGGGAAAAAAAAAACCACACAGAATCCTTTGTTTCAGGCTGAGCAAAACGCTTTGTTCCCATTTCAATATTTATAACCTTAATAAAAAGATGAAACACATCTCCGAACCGAGCTCTTCCTTCGTGGCAAACAATCGGAGCGCGTTTCTCAGCAGATGCCGAACGAGCACGTTTGCCGCTCTCTGGAATTTTAGCTTTAACATTTCATTTTCCCAAGCACTTGTTTTGTGATGGATTTACTTAAAGCTCAGTCCTCCAGGAATCCAACAGCTCGAGTGGATCCCCTCTGTGTCGTAATCACTAAGCCAGAACCCCAAAGTGCTCTCAATTCCCACTGAGAGCAGCGACGGGTACGGAGCCATCCGGGCTGATTTCCACGTGTTCCCTGCCTCGGGAACAAACCTGGTGCTCTGTGAGAGAAGGATGAGACCGAGGTGGAGCAGCGAGTCCTTCCCAGCTCAGGTCGTGGTGCCTTTGTGACTCACCTGCCTCCTCCTACCTTCGCTTCCCTGCCACCCACCCCTGCCCCAGGCTCCCTGCAGCACCTGCTCCAAGCCTCCCGCGGTCTCCTGGTGCCAGGGACACCTCTGGGAACCCAAAGCCAACCCCAAGCACGGCAGGTTGGATGTTTGGTCACTCTCCCTGCACCCCTTCCTGTGCTGGCATCGCTGGACACAACCATCCCACAACCCCACAACAACCCCACAACAACCCCACAACAACCACTGCTCTTTTGCACTTGAATTAAGCAAAGAAATCCCCCGTGCAAGAAAGCTGGAATTTTCAGGGATAAAGGCTCTCCCCCGAGACCCAAAAGATCCCACTCATGAGCTCCACTGCTGCTCCCAACCCAGTGCTCCTGCTGGAATAAACACGACTCCCCTTCCCTCAAATTCGAAGTGCCAACTTTTCCTTCTCTTGTCTCCCCTCCCGTCTCCAGGAGACGTTTCCCACCCGGCATTCTCTGCCTCAGCAACTCTAAGTAAAACCTGTGAAAGTGCCTTTATTCCTTTCTCCAAAAAGTAATTAGAAGCAAGAACGGGAGTCAAGAACGTAAACGTTATCCTTCCTAAAGGAAAGCAGATTTCTAATTAGCCAGGAAAGCGGCTTCTGTGGGATTCTTTCTCCAAACAGCTGCTGCTGAGGGATCATCTGTCTCTCTTCTTTTCCTCTTTTGCAGTAAAAAGTTCATTTATTTTAACATACAGAACTGTTGCAGCACCCAATTAAGGCAGGCACGGCAAGACTGGAATCAAGGAACACCGGAGCGGAATGGAGGCGACTCAATGAACCCTGAACACGCAAACGCCGCTTAAACCACCCCGATCTTCCTGTGCTCCACTCAAAGCACGCAAGAGGTGGGAAAACAGTTCAGGGACTGGCTCAGCTCAGAAGAAACCGGGAGAAAAAAGTGCCTGACTGACAGCCTTTAGCTCCTCTGCGAGGTCAGACAAATTCCATCCAAATATTCCACTTTATTTCTACCGGCTTCATTTCCTTTCCTCCCTTCTAGGACATGACAGAGTTGATTGGTTTTAAATCATGGGAAAATCAAAGCTGTGCTACCACTTCACACACACACAAGATTGTGGCATCAAAAGAGACATTTTCCATTAAGGAATGTTTTTCACGAGATACCTCCTTCTTATCCATTGTGATTTTTTTCTCCTTCATTATCATGATGTTTGACAAGTTCATCTGAAGGAGGAAATGTAAATCACCCCCCACAGAGCTGCGGTGACAAGGGCACGTTTGAACTTCGTGCCGAAGGGGACTCCCAAGCCAAACCCAAGCCAGGGCAGCCCATCCATCCCGCTGGATGCACACACGGCTGCACCACTCCTGACTAAGATAAATCCCGTGGACAACTCCTCTCTACGAGTATTGATGGCCAAGAATAATAATAACGTAACAAAAACTAATGGGGCTAAGCAAATCTGGGAATTCATTTAAGCTGCCATTCCGAAGGCGTTCCCGCCTGTTAACAGCAGCAAGGAGCTGCCTTCCCAAAAAAAAATCCACCAAGGGGAAAACCCCAAAGCAGGTTTGAGGTGGGCGCTTGCGAAGCCTCCCCAAGGCAGGTACCTGCGATTGCAGGGGCTGGGTGGCTCCTGAGGTCCCTGTCTAGGCTCACATCCAAAATTCCTTCAACACCTCACACGGGGAGAACAGAGCAACGTGTCCATATGTGCCACAGGCAGTGTTTGCAGCCAAGCCCTCCGCTGCTTCCAGGAGAAGGGGGCTGTGCCATACCCAGACATATTGTGCACCTAAGCAGTCACATAAACAAACACACCTACAAAGGCATTCTGTGCTCAGCTGGTTCCTCTCCAGCCCGTATGGCACAGCTTCCCGAAGAACCAGAACAAGCAGCCCAGCACTGAGCGCTGAAATTTAAATAATCGCTTAATAATTCTGCCGGATTCAGGCTGCTTCGCTTCTGTCTGGACAAACCCCCTCGGTAAGGCTCAGCTCCCTTCCCAGCCTGCATCTCCTTGCTGGGGGAGGCGGGTGTGGGAGCTTGCAAGTGGGAAACCAAGGGAAAACACAGCCCCTGGAGGGTACTTGCGATGGCCAACACCAAATAAGCCCCTTTTGCCAGCCCAGAGCTGGGGTTGGAGTCAGACATGCAGGGAGACAGTCAGCAGGGAGAGCTCTCACAATCATCAGCTGGTAAGGGTTACACAAACCAAGCTCAGTGTCTGACCCCTGGCAGCCAACACGTGCCTGAAGGCATCCAGGCTCCATCACACACGTGCTCCTGTCTGCAGATAAACTCTCACGTGCCCACGTGGAGAAAGGGGGAAAAGGAATTAAAAGGAAACCTGGAAGAGTAAAACCAGAGATAATCCCCAAGCGCTCGGTTACGGCTGGTACAAACACACAAATAAAGAGGTGAGATCTGTATCAGTGCTCTGGGACCCAGAAACTGATAAAGCCAAACCAGGGGAGGGCAGAGGAAGCCCCAAACCGGGAGGACTCGTGTGCCGAAGGCTGAGATGTCCCTCTGCACAGCCCGGGCACCACGCGTGGCTCTGCTCAGCCTCAGGGAAGCACGGGGTCAAGAGACAGAGGCAGCTACAAATTTCCCAATAGCTGAAATGGAGTTTGATCAAAGGGATGCCTCAGAAATCACTGGGAGAGAGCACAGGAGCAGGCATTCCAAAGCAATCCCTCTCTCCCATCGCATCTCCGGCGAGAAGCAGTCTCCGGCCTCCCTCCCTCCCTGTGCCTCAGCCCCAGCCCTCGTTATTCAGAATATTGACACGAGGTTTCCTTTGCACTTCAGCTCCCATTACACCATCTCAATCCAGTCCATCATAACCACCAGCTTGATTACAGAGCCTGCTGCATATAATAAATGGTTATAATGTATATGTAGGAAGAGAGAGACACCTCAATATTTTTGGTTTGGTAAAGACAAATAGGCTCAATTGTTTAATCAATAAAAATGCCTCTCCAACTCCTACTGTTATTACAAAGCTATTTCAGACAGAGTGAAAAAGAAGCATTGTATCTGTATTCCTGTCAAAAGAGACTCTGGCTGGCTGATGGGCCATCAAATGAACTACCTGGACACATCCTCTGTGCTCCTCCAAGGCCCAAACCTCAGCTCCAAGCAAGCTGGAACTCCACTGCATCCCAGCCTTTCCCTAGCACCATGACTTCATCAGGTTTAAAGCCTCCCATTAACTAAATGAGGATTCTTCCAGGAAAGGACACGGCACCTAAGCCAAAAGCACAGAATTGGTAAATTATTCAGCAAGTGGCAATTGCAGTGAAGGGGACACGCTGGCCTGGAAGGGCTGTTGGAGAGCAGTGGGTGGTCCCAGAGAGCTGGGGGCTGGAACAGGAGCCATTCCAGCAGGGAACACCGGTCCCACAGCACAGCCCACAGCTCCAGCTGCCAGGGAGCCTCTGGAGAGGCAGGTGGGGCTGGAGCATTGCTGGGAATCGCCAGAAAGGCTTTCCTGGTGGGAGCAGCAGGGAGCAGCAGGATGTGAGTGAGGTACAACCCCATCTGCCTCTCGACTTGCTCACTCCAACAGCTCCAGCTCAGAGCTGGAGGGAACCCTCGGCTCAAAGGACAGGGAAATAGAATTCCATAGAGTTGCTCCCCTCTTCCCCTTCGGCACATCTTGTCTTGAAGCTTCTTGTTCCCTGGGATATGCGTCACCTTCAGGAAGAACACGAGGTGTTCCATTTCTGGATACAGAAGATCCATTTTATCCCTCAAAACCTGAGCTCGATCAATGCCCAGCTCTGAAGTGAACAAGCAACAGCCTGAGGAACCTGAGGCCCTGGAGAACGTGGGGAAGGCTCAGCGAACCCAGGAGCTCTGCTGAACGAGAGAAAGCGGCACCAGCAAAGCTCGACCCTTCGGCTCTGCTATTCCTCCCATCACCTTTGTCTAACCCAGAACCTCCCCGTGGTGCCAGGGCAAAGCTCCTGGATGAGGGTTTCCCTCAGAAGATGCAATTTGCATTGACCAGGACACTCAGGACTGCTGCAGCAGCAAGAGGACAAACCCCAGGAGTCAGGAGGATGCCACAGATCTCCACACCACCATCGGCTCTCTTCTACATCACTTGCTTCTTCTCAACAAAGACATATTTTTTCCCCCCTTTTCTTTTCCCTTTCTTTCCCTGGAGACTGTAAATTAACTGTCAGTTCCCTGGTATTTCATACCCTGTTCTTTCTGGCTCTTTTCCACATCTCCAGGGTGCCATTCTTTATTTTTTCTCCTTCTTGCTGCTCTCTTTCCTTCACCTCTCCGGTTCACCTCGCTCTCCCCTGGGCTTTCCTTCCCTCCACAGCTCCTGGCTGATGGACTCCTGCCCACCAGAGCCCAGCCAGGCTGATCTCACCCGTGCCCTTATCAGCTCCATGTCTCCTTCTCCTCGCTCTCTGCACTCTGGGAATGAAGCCTGTTTGCCCTTTCTCCTGCAGGTGGCAAATTCCCACGGGAAGGCAGGGGTGGGGAGAGGGAAATATATCAGCACAGCACAAAATATCCCCGAGATCCCCTGTCAATCAGAGCCTGAGCAACGCTGCCCTTCAGCCCTGCCCAAGCTGAGTTGCTGCTGGCTGGGGAGAAGAACTCATTTCAGTTATCAGTGCAGGGAGGGAGATTAGAGATGTTCTGGAGAAGAGGAAAATCAGGGAGTGCAGGAAGAAAAGGTTTCGTGGAGAGGGAGAGGAGGCATTTGCTCGTCAGGCACAAGTGGAAGAGAAGGGAAGAAAATGGGCTGAGGAGTGAAGGACAGGAGGAGGGGGAAGCCAGACTGCAAAGAGCAGATCCTGCAAACCCTGTGCTTCAACCCATTCCGAGCAAAGAGAGGAAATTGATGCCAAAAGCTCCTTCCTTCTGCTGCAGCAAAAAGAGCCTGGAGCACTTGAACATCAAAACCCGACAGGGACGGGTCTGCCCAAACCATCTCCATCCCACCCTTCCCAAAGTCTCCCCAAAGAGTCCCACCGTTGCCCAGCCCTTCCCAAGAAACCCACACGTGGATTTCTACCCCGTTCCTGCCCCACAACATCCTCCCCTCATCCTCAGCTCTTCCAGCCCCCAAATCCTGCCCATCCTGCCCCATTCCCGGGGGCTTAGGCCTTGGCAAAGCTCTCTCTTGTGCGGCTCCTGGCTGTGCTGAAAGCTCGGCTGAAGCCCAAAGACAGGTGAAATACAACCCCTGCCATGGTCTGGGAGCAGGAGAGCCGAGCCAGACCCAAGGAGAGGAGTGAGGGATGCGGGAGATGGAGAGGGAAGGTTGGGAAAGGAGGGGATGCTTTTCTGCCTGAGCTCCTGTTGTGAGCTCCCCTCTATGATGGGCCTGCAAATTCCCAAAAATCTGGGAGGAAAGGACCTCAAAAAGCACCTCAAAGCACTTCCAGTCAAGGCAGAAAACTCACACAAAAGGAGAGAGGAAAGCAGAGGTTGGAAGGGAAGAAAGTGAGCAGTGGAGTAGATTTGAGCCTCAGTATTTCTGCAGGGAAGGGGTGGGAAAAAAAAAAATCCAACCTCATGCTCCTAAAAAGGAAGGAGTGGGCACCACTCAGCTTATGGAGATTTCTCCCTCTGAAAAATTAATCCTGACAATACAAAGACATAGACAAAAAAAGGAACTACTCTCTGCAGAGCACCCAGGAAAGAGAAAGCCAAGTTTGGTCAGGAAAGATTATTATTTTAACATAATCATGCCTCCCCCAAAGGCTTTTGAGAGAACCTGTTTTGTGTTTTCTTCCACTGCCAGGCTGTAATAACCCCACAAACACTCAGGCAGCTACAATAAAAGCCACATCCCAACAAAGGCCATTATATGAAACACATTTTCAATAAATTTTTTTTAAAAAAGAGACAAACAATAAAGCCAACATTTTGAGAGCAAAACCTCAGTGCCTCTTGCCCTCCACTTTCAGAGGTGCTGGAGATGGATTTCTGCCTGGTTTTAAGTAGATCAGGACAGATGCCCACCCTGGATATGTGAATATTTACTCTGTCACACCATTTTCCATCTTGCTCTGTTCAGCATCGCCCACCCACAACTCCCCCAGGTCCTAAATGTTTCTGTTGTTCCCTTCAGGAGCAATTTCTGGGGGTCATGCACAGCCCTAAGGAAAGTGCACTTTCCATCATCCTGCATTCCCAAGCAGCGTCTGGATGGTGGCAGGAGAGGGCAAGACCTCATTTCCTTGGCCAGTATTCCAGCTTGGATGCAAACCACCTTCAGCCAGCACAGCCACGAGGACAGGGCATGGGATTTTCCTGGTTTTTGTACAAAACCATCCCAGTGAGGGTCAGCACTCACTGAGGTGAGCACAGCCCTTCCCAACTCGGACCCAGCCTCCCTTGGGATGTCCCACTGGTCTCCTTGGGCTCAGCCAGCTCCAAGTATTTGAGGAGAAAATGAAAAAGCAGAGGAAAAAGAGCTTGTCCTGGGGTTAAGTCTCTGCTCAGCTCCCATTAAACAGAACTTAGGTCATACCCTGAAGCATAAGAACTTAAAGCTTTCTGTTCATTTATGCTTTTACACTTACAAGTCCCTAAAAAAGTCTGATAAGCCCCATAAATATCCACTCTGGGTTTCAATTACCCCGTGTGACAACGAACACCACGGGCTATTTTCCCACGATGCTCAGGAATTAACCCACATATCAGCAACCGGAGGTTGACTTTAAATTACCTTGTCTTTGCTGATGGTTTTGCCTCAATAAAAATCTCCCAGAGCAGGGAAAGGAGGTGGAGGGGGAAAGAGGGAATTGGGGGGGGACTCCAGTTCCTCTGTGTGCCAGGAGAAAGCTCCATCGTGGCCCTTTATTATTCAGTGAGTTTTCAAGTTATTGTCACGAGTTCTTAAGATGTCAACAATGAAGAATCCCATTGTTCTCCTAATTAATTCGGCAATCTCAGTGAAATAATACAAGCTGCAATTGTAATTCCAGACTCACCCCTCGACCACTGGAATCAAGTAATTAAATAACAATCAGCGCTACCACTTGCATTTAGAAGATGGACTATTCCTTTTTATTGCTGCAATTAGGGAATGCACTCAATAATCGGAATGAAACACAAATTTACCCAGGAGCCCACTAAATTATGACCATTCATACTTTGTTGTCTTTTCATCCTAGCAAAAAAAAAAGAAAAAAAAAAAAAAGCAATTTTCCCCTTTCCCAGCTCCCTCAGCTGGAAAGGGCACAATCCAGGTCCCGGTGCAGATATCCCAGGCAGGATAATCTCTGTCTGCTTGATGAATGTCCCTCATCATCACCTCACATTCCACTCTGCATGGAATAGATCAGCACGGGGCTGCACAGGCACTCCCAGAGAAACTGGGGCCGAGCAGGGACCTCTCCTGGTGTTACTGGTCATGCCCAGAAAGGCACCTCTGAGTGATGGCCAGACCTCATTATCTCATGCAACTGCTAATTACTGTCTACAGAGCAAGAGCAGTACCCAGGAAAATACCTGAGGGATGCAGTTATCTGTTTTAAATGATAATACATGGACATAATGCTCATATTTTGAGTCTTTTCCTCTTTCTACCCTACACCTGCACCTCGAGGTCGGTGGTTATGAGGTCCTGCACTGTGCACGGGGCAGTGCCAACACTTCCCTCCCGATTCCTGGAGCTGGAAAAATCCTCTGTGGAGTCAAGGCAGAGTCCTATACAAGTTACTCCATCGTCTCTAGGGTGGCACTGGGCACTAAACTGAAGGGGAACAGATCCCTCATCCAGCGGGGAGCACCCTGGTCACTAAAAATCTCCAGTTTGGCGTTTCTGAGCAGCCCAGGATGAAGGTGGGTTGAGATAATCACTCACCAACTCCTGTCACAGGCAAAACAAACTCAATTTCAGGAAATTATTTTATCACCAATCAAATCAGATCGTGAGAAATAACCCCCAAATCCCAAACCACCTTTCCCAACCCCTTCCTTCTTCCCCCTCATACTTTTCCTCTGTCATCCAGAGGTGCCACCACCATTGCTGGGGGTTTGGCCTTGGAAGCTCGTGGCAGATTCTCCCAAAAGCTTGGCCCTTTCTGCCACCCAAACCTGGCCAGAAAAGCCCAGCAGGGTGGAACAAGCCCCCTGTGAGCCCCAATTCCTGGTTAAGGGCACATCCCAGAGCAGACTCAGCACCTGGAGCTCCGTGCTGGGTCCTGCTCAGAAACCATCACAGAAACCAAATGCAGCCACAGAGCCCAGGGGGTCACTCTGGGAGGTGGTCACTGCCACCAAGGAGAGATGCACATGTCCGGGAGAATCCCGGGAAAAACCCCAGAGGAGGAACATTCCGCTCTCTCCACCCTCCTGGGGTGGAGATGACACACAGACAACCCAAAGGATGAAGGGATTTGTTCATATTCAAACCACAAATTCAGAGCTGGATTGTGCTTTAGCTCTGTCCTGGTGGGAATCTGAGGTGTTTTCCCCCAGGACAGAGGGAAGCTGGGACCAGACCTATCCAGGATCGTGGAAGGCAGTTTGGGACGGGATGGGAATGTTCAAGGCGATCGCTCCAATAAAGGAAAGAGACACCCACTGCAGGAGCAGGGAGAGAGCTGGCACGGACAGCAGCAGCAGGAGGAGGTGTGAAAATTAAATTGGATAAAAGGCAGGTGCTCAGGGAGGAGCGGAGGCTGACGGGAGGGGGGAGGCAGGAGAGGTAAGGAACCAAACAGAGCCACACCGGGATGGTGCTGCTGCCACCGGGACCTCAGAACATTTGCAAAAGGCTCCTGTCCCCTCCAAGGAGAAGGAACAGAAGGAGTTTCAAGCTGCAGAATCAACCCAGCGCCCAGAGTCAAAGGAAATCTGCATCTTCCCTCTGCTCAGGGGTGGAAGTCGGGGAATCCAGCCTGGGATTGGGGCACAGAGGGAGGGGACAGCCAAGGGGGCTGCTCTGGCCACCCCACGCCCTGCTCCACCACGAGCCAGGCAGGACCGAGGGGGTTTGAGAGCATTCCTGTGACCCTGGAACCTGGCAAAGCCCAAAGCTCCAGGAGGCAGAGCCCTGTGTTATCCAGCCATGGGATTGTTCCCAAATTGCCTGCACGTCCAGGACAGAGGGGAGCCATCACCTTGGCAGCGGGGTCAGAGGGAGGGAGCAGCACTCCTCACAGGAGGAACGTTTCAGATGAGGCAGCGTCCGTGCCTCAGAAATAATGAACTGTGATTACACAGGACGGTGGCCAAAACGCATTAGAGCGAGAGCTGGGGAGAATTTCTCAAACAGTTTTTGTCAAAAGAATGGCCCTCTTCCAGAAATCACTAATTTTTGCAATTCAGCCCCCTCACCAAGAAGTTTCCAATTTTTCCCCACGAACCCCTCAAGTAACACGCTCGGTTTCTGTCTCCTTTATTAAGGGTTACTGGAGAAAACAGCTCTTACCAAAGGCAATAAAAAGGGAAAAAGGAGCAGAAGGGAAAGGAGACTGTGAGAAGGAATAATGTGAGTTTTGTTTTTCACCTCCAAAACTGCAACTAATTTTCCCCGTGGGTATTTTTGCTATTCTGGAGCCTCCTCCAGCTCCCACAGGTTTATTTGAGCCTGCACAGAGCCCGAGGCAGATGGGATGACCCAGGTTGCTCCCGGCTGGGTCAGCCCCAGGCTGAGGCAGAGGAGGCTCAGGATCCCAGGATGAGGGAGCACACGGAGAGGGAAGGGCTGGCAAACAGCAGGAACCTCCTGCATTTGCCCCCTCTCCCCAGGGCAGTGGTTCCCATGACCTCAAGGACAAGTGCCTGGATTCAGGGACACAGCAGTGCTCCCACCCTGCTGGCACGAGCCAGTGCCCCAGCTGATTATCCCACTCACATACAAAATGTTCCTGTTTTCCCTTCTACTTCAATGGCCTTGAAGAAGTTTCCTGTAACAACTGCTGGGGACCTCCCTCCTCTGCCCCTTCCTGGCTGCTGGGCTGCACATCTTCCACATTTACATCCCAAAAAGGGAGTCAATGGACAGAGCCAGGATCATTCTGCTGATTTCTGCGTCACCCTTGGGATATTTCTGTTCCTTTGGCATCGCTGGCAGAGGGTGCGGCAAGCAGGACAGGAAGATGCCTGCAGGCAGCAGCACACCGAGGGTGATGTGTGTGATGTGTCCCTGACTCTGCTTCCCTTCTCCATCCCAAACACCGCCCTGCCAGGCCCCCTTTCCCTGCTCCAGGTGCTCTGGAGCAGAGCCCGGCCAGATGTGCCCTTCCCGCAGCTCCAGGAGCTGTTTCAGCTCCGGCTGGCACTGCCAGGACCGAGGCAGCGCCCCCAGATCCCCCCTCCTGGGCTCTGCATGAGCAGGGACGGGGCTGGGCTCGGGTTTGTCCCCTCTGGGGAGCAAACAGGCTCCCAACCTGTCCCTGCTCCCTGCCTGACAGCTCCAGGAGCTTTGGGAGAGCGTCTCCTAATTACCCAAGCGTAATGAACTGAAGCAATTTGTAGCAGAGCTGTTCTGCTCCAGTCAGGAGTCTTTTATCTCGTGAATCAGTGACCCGAACGCTTCGCCACGGAGCTCACAAATCCCGGGAATTCAACGCTGGTTGGTGCTCCCAGCAGTCCCTCCGCCTGTGGCAGAGCCCTGGGATAAAGGGGACTTCACCTGTTCACAACTCCCTGTTTTTAACAGCAAAACCATCCCAAAAAATGTCTGGAGGCTTTTCCCATAAAAGCAGAACAAGCAGCTGGTCTGACCGGAGGCAATTCATCCACAAGGCAGAGTCTGAGCTAAAGCTGGGTTTAGAGGCACCAAAAGATTTCAGGATCCTTCCCTTTCCCTGTTTATATCAAGTCTGGTGGGCCATAATTGCTCCACAAGATCAGACCCTGGCACGGCCAGCTCTGAGTCCAAAAGATTTGGAACAAGTTGCAAGAAAAAAACAGATTGACTTGTCCTGAGGGAGAATTATGCCCTGCCTTTGCCATCTCCAGCATCACAGAAGATTCTGTCCTTTAAAATAAAATAAAATATCCTGACTGCATAATGCTCGCACTTCTCAGTTTTGATTCTCCCGTTGTCCCTGAGAGCGCCCAATCTGGATGACTTTGGAGTCAAGGATATCTTGGAGCAGCCAGGGCTGCAGGCAGACGCTGCATTCTATGGAAGAAGATGAATTCCCGGCTCACACGGAGGCTCAGCAGCAGAGCAGGGGTCCAGGAGATCCCAGCAGAGATTCCCCTGTCCATGAGATCCCACACAAAACCCTGTGACAGGGCCAGAGGGGATTCCTAACACAGATGTGGTCCCTGCACGCCAGCCCAACACAGCCCCTCCACTGCAAACAGCAGCTTGAGCTAAGCAAAGTGGAAAGTAAGCAAAGCTCTCAATTCATCCCCAAAACGAGTGCAGACAGCACAATTTCAGAGCAGAATAAGGTTCTCCAGTTCTACAGCAAGGCAGGGGAAAAAAAAAAAACAAAGCTTCACCAATAATTCAAACTGCTGCATCCAAAGGAAATCGTGAGGCTTCTCTTTTTCCCTTAGAGGAAAGACAAGATTTTTTTTCTCCTATAAAAAAATATCAAAACCAAAACCTTTTCCATTGCAGCACCTTAAAAAGAATAAATAAAAATTCATTATCAGAGAAGGGAGAGCAGGGCAATTCCATGAGGAGAAGGGAAAGGAAAGCAGAAGCACAAACCACAACCTCTGCCATCGACGTATTGAAAGCTCTAATCACAATCCCATAAAACAGTTAACTTGATTAAGCCAAGCATGATTTAGGCATGGTTCCCCCGCTGCTGCTCCTTGTTTTCCTGACAAGGTTTGATCTGTCAAACGCTTCCCTGTGCCAGAGGGAGGCTGTTCCAGCCAGGCTGGGTCGTTTGGGATTCCGGAGACGCCGCTCGTGCTCCCCTCTGTCCCTAATGAAGTCTGCCACACTAACACAGCACCAACTCCTCGCAGTTCCCTTTCCCCATATGCCCCCACTCCTGCAGCTGGTACAACTTGTCCCGATTCCTGCCTGCTAATTAAAGGAAGAGCCTGGAGATGAGGAGAGGGATGCTCTCCTCGGGCGCAGCTTCAAAACCCTCGCAGCGACTCCGCGCTCGCCGCGACGTTCCCGAGCTCCCCGCGGCACAAACCACAGATCCCGGCCCTAACGAGGGCACATTCGTGCTGCTACAAACAAACAGAAAAGCAAACAACACCCCAAAAACCCCAAACCATTCCCTCTGGCACCGGGGCACTGTCTCCCCCTGGCACCGGGGTGCTCCATCCCCAGCCACAGCCAGCGGCGAGCGGGATTAGGGCTGGAGCCGCCGGCAACCCCAAAAACCTGTTGGATTCACAGGGACGCACTTGCAACAAGTGTCCTTGCCTGTGTCTGCAATATTTCCTGTGAAGGATGGATGTTTTGATGATATACACGGAGCTGACAGGGAAAATAGGCTGCTCTCCTGACTTTTAAGACGTCCCCTGGGAGGCTGGTGCTGGAGGACAACATCGTGCGAGTCCTGCCGAGCACACCAATATCAGCAGCGAGCCAGGAACCCAGGATAAATCTACAGCTTCTGTCTCCCTTCAATCCCACTAATGACACCATGCAGCACGGCCCAGAGGGGCCAGCAAGGCTCTCCTGGAGAGAGACTCTTCACAGGGGCACGTGGTGACAGGGCAGGAGGACAAATGGCAGGTTGGAACTGACAGAAATATTAAGAAAAAATTGTTCCCTGTGAGGGCGTTGAGGCCCTGGCACAGGTTGCCCAGAGAAGCAGGGATGTTGCCCCATGCCTGGAAGCATCCAAGGCCAGGTTGGAGCAACCTGGGATAGAGGAAGGTGCTCCCAGGGGTGGGATGGATGAGGTTGAAGGTCCCTCCAACCCAAACCATTCCATAATTCAGTGTGAGCTGCTTCCCTCAGCCTCTGCTTTGTGTTTTCCCTGCCTCTGGTGCCACGTGGAGAGGCCATCCCCGGCGGGTCACTGCAGTGAGAAGTGACCAGCGCTTCCTCCACACAAAGGGAAGAGCAACCCACACAATTAAACAGCAAATAGAAGGATTGAAAAGGCTGATGTGCCACACAGCCAAGAGCTGACATTTGAAAGGACTGGTGAGCAAATGTGAGGGGAAAAAACCACACGTCTTCCCTCTTTAACCACACACTCTCAGGCTGCAGCAAAAGCAGCGTTTTAATCACCCATCACAGACAAGTTGAAATAAATCTGACAGTCCCAGAGCACAGGTAACAATCTAAAAACCACCCCGATTGGATTTGCTGCTGCAACAATCATATTTTTTTCCCAGTCCTCTCACACTCTCGGTGAGTAAATTCCCCTCTATATGCATAAAGAGGGGATGTTCTGCATGGGCAAAATGAATATATACATAAGCAGGTACACAGAAATCCCGGCCTGTTTGCTCCCCCCTCTCTTGGCTGTCCTCACTGCCACCACCAGACACCTGCATCATCTGCAGCTATGAAGAGTATTAATTTTTTAAAGTGTCATTTATTTTAGCTGCTTCCCTGAAAGCCAGCCCCAACCTGGAGCCCTTCTGCTGACACAAGGCCTTTAAAAAAAAAAAATGCCTTATTGTTGCTGTCGACGTTTACAAATTCTGCTGTATCCATCTGTCCAGTTAATTACTTTGTGCAGTAGCCTGTTAGCTCCTCAAAAAAAAATGGAAAAGCACCCAATTATCATTCTGGGCAGCTCCCTGGATCCCAGAGAAGCAGCACATCCCCAGTGCCACGAAGGCTTTTGTCACCCTTGCGAGCTGACAAACAAGCAGAGAGGGAGGAGAGCTCTGCAAGGATCGCTTTCTCCTGGTGGGATGAGGGCAGAATTCCCAGCTCCTGGTGACGTGGAGCCCTGTCACCGTCACCCTGGATCTCCCCGTCCTACCCCTTCCACCCATCCCAGCCCCTCCTGCACCGCCACCTCCCCAAATCTTCCTCTCTCCCCCACATCCCAGAGGCTCAGACACCCCCAGACAGGAGGGACGTGGCTGGGTGGCCCCGTGGGGACACAGCTCTGGGGGACACTTCCTCCCACGCCCCCCACCCCAGCTCCTCAGTGACCCCACGGGTGTCGGGTGGGTTCAGCGGGATCATTCCCGGAGGGTTTTGCTCGGGCTCGCCTTCAATGAGAGCATTTTTTTCCCGGAACAAGGGGCTGAATTCAGCTGCTTGGTGCTGTCTGACTGCAGTTTGTTGCCAGAGTAACCGAGGCGCTGGAGCTGCCAGGGCCGTGGCGGAGGGGAGGGCAGGGGCTGCTGCCTGGCACCCGCTGCCATCGCCCCGGGGACGCGGGCAAAGGGTGCCCCGCTCCCCTTGCAGGGCCAGCTCAGCCCACGGAGCTCCCCCGTGGGAAAAGGGAGAGGCCTCTGGAGATGCAGAACCCACTCCTGGCATCTCCTGGAGGTGCCTCAAACAACCGTGAACCGGCCACTCCGTCCCCCGTGAATCTGGGATTCCACGTTCCCACCCTGCTCCAGGCGTTTGGACCCAGCCAGAGCCTCCCATCCCGGCCTCTGAGCTATCTGCAGTCAGTCTCCAGGCTGTGACCCAGGTTTTCCAAAGGTTTTTTCCCCACGTTTTGAGGGCCTGGGCAGGCAGCAAGACAGCAGCGAGGAGGTTTGGCAGGTTAAAATGTTCCTCTCGCCGGGAATGTGCTCGAGCCTGGAATAAAACCCAGCCCTGCCTCCTGCCTCCAACAGCAAAACCCGGCCTTGGAGAGGCAGCAAAGGCTGAACAGAAGTGGTTTTCTTCCCCAGGGAGAACATAATTTGTGCTTTGTACAGCCGGAGTGCCAACGCGGCCCTGGGAGACAGAGCACGCAGTCTCTGCACGTCAAATCCAACACCCCGTGATTTCCCTTTTCCAAGCCCGAAGCTTCCCCATCACAGTGGAGCCCCAAGCTCTGCAGAGCACCAGGAGAACCCCTGCATCTCTCTCCTTTCACTCTCCCCACGCTGATAGATTCATAAATCGGTTTTTCACCCGCAACCTACCGTTCATCTCTCTCCTCCGTGCGTCTGCGGAGGGATTTCTGTGGATGAAAACAGACAGGGGAAAGGACACAAACACAGGGGCCCCCCACCGACTTCTCAGCGCTCTCCTATCGCAGCACTACAGAGACGAGGGGAAAACACTCCCAATCCCAATAACTCCAGGCAGGGGCTCAGTGGGAGAGCTCGCTGCTACCCCACCCGTGCCAGCGGAGCCACGCGGGGCCGGGGGGCTCCCGTGGGGGTGAGGGAGCTCTGGCTCTCCGCTCCTTCCCTCCCGCAGCCTCTCCGAAGCCAGGAGGCCCAGCCAGCCCCGCCGCGCGCAGCGACTCGCTCCTCGCCGCCTGCTCTGCAATTTTAATTTCTCACCTTCCTAAACAGAAAAAGATTTAGCATACCCTAGTCAGAAATATTTAATTTTCCAAATTTTTTCTCTTTTTTTTTTTTTTTTTTTGCCTCGCAGAACCCTGAAAGCCTTGAGATAATGACGTTTTCGTGTAGCACACCATCTCAATTTACATAGATCTGCTCGGAAGGGACGGACTGAACATCACAGGGAGCAGAACCACTCTCAGTGGGTACAGAAAGGAGGGCAGAGGGGTTGATACAGTGCAGGACCAGTTTATTCCCGTAAAGTTTGGGGAATGGCTTCAAACTGAGAGTAAGGATAGATGGGATATTGGGAAGGAATTGTTCCCTGGGAGGGTGGGGAGGCCCTGGCACAGGCTGCTGAGAGAAGCTGTGGCTACCCCATCCCTGGAAGTGTCCAAGGCCAGGTTGGAGCACCCTGGGATAGTGGAAGGTGTCCCTGCCCATGGCAGGGGTGGAAGAAGATGATCTTTAAGGTCCCTTCCAGCCCAAACCATGGTTATTCTATGGTTTCCACAATCTCTAATCCACTATGGACTCAAAAGGGCACAATTCATCTCAAGTCCCTGACATGGAGACCTCTACCACTGCTGAAAGTTTGCCCTGTGTTCACGAGGTTGAAATGATTTTCCTGAGGTCACAGGGCAGAGCCATGAATTAAATCCAAGTTCCTATCAGCCCAGGGCTGCTGCTCCTGTGTTATTGTCAATACCTGGCACAGGCTCCTGGCTGGCCACAGGGCTACACCAAGGCACTAAGAAAGATCCAGGTAACCCCAAATCCCCCGTCCCCAGGGGCCTGCCAGCCCCAGAGCCAGGCAGAGGCCGAGTTTAGGGCTCCCTGTATGGGCAGTGAGGCTGTGACACTGATGGAGGAACCGTGGCGAGCAGGGAGTAAATGAAGAGCTCTGTGAGTCCTCCCGTCCGTCCAACAGGCTCAATCCTTCCAAGCCATTTGTCTAATCTGTTCTCTAAACCCTCCAGTGACAGATACTCTGCAAACTCCCTTAGCAATCTATTTTAGCTCTTCACTATTTTTACTGTTCAACAGCGTTTCCTGATGTCCAGCCTCAATTTTTCTTGCTGCGATTTCTGCTGTTGAGAAGAGTTCATTCTCTCTTCCTTTCCAGATTGTTTCTCTTTGGTTCCTGGGGGCTCGTGTTCAGCTTCCCAGGCCCTAATAAATCAAACATTACAGCACACAACTGATGGCCCATCTTAGCTGAGCTGCCCTCTGCAAGCCCAGCTCAGGAATTCGCTGCTGCTGAATCTCCTGCGAGACCTTTGCACGTGGCCCAGCACAAACAGGAGCTCTGTGGATCACAGCCCCAAACCGGCGACCAAAATTAAAACAGGAACCGCCAATAAAGGCGCTGACCTGATTTTCCCTCACACACAGACCCCAGCACCCAGATCTGGGCACCCAAGGCTGCAGTTTGTGCTTCAGACAAGCAGATTACCCGCAGAGGTGCAACAGTTGGAGGGTGATTTTTGGGCCCAAACTGCAGACAGGGACTCCAACCTTTAAAACATTGGCTTGTGGCCTTGGGGAAGCACAGGAGAGGGAAGCAGGGCCGTGCCAGAGCTGTGCTGGGACCCAGCAACCTCCAGCCAGGGCCAAGGCCACACAAACGAGTTGTTAAACGGAGGAATGGGTGGGGGAAAAAAATGGGAATGTGCTGGGAAGCAAATGGAAAAAGAGCAAAGCTCTCCCAGTAACCACGACCAGTGAGGGGCACAACCACCCATGGGCTGCTGGAGCAAACTGGGGAGCAACATCTCAGCTCCCAACCCCTCCTGGCAGACAGGGATTCTCCTTCCCATCCACCCCAGACCACGAAACAAGCCTGTCAAGGTCACTGTGTGCTCCAGTGCCAGGCAGAGCTGTGGTTCCCCAGCCTTGGCTGGCCCCAAACACCAACTGCAGGATCAATTGTGTATCCTACAGCTTTTTTGTCTGTCTCTGGAGCCCCTCACAGCATCCCCACAGCGCCAGGGGCACAGGCAGAACCCAGCTGGCACCACACAGCTCCAGCAGTGCCCCAACAACTCCACAGCAGGATCATCCCAGAGCTCCCTGACCACAGCAGCAGCACGGAGCAGCCCCCAGCACACCCACCCAAGCCCGTGTTTGCCCTTTGTGCTGCCCTCACCACCTCTCTTGCAGCACTCTCCTGTTTAATGGTATTTTTACCTTTGCTCAGCCTGTCCTGCAGCCTCCCAGCACCATCCCTGAGGACAGGGACACCAGCTCAGCCTCAGTGCTCCTAAACCAGCCAGTCCTGCCTGGATTTCCCATGCCTGGCATCCCAAGGACCACAGGACTCCCACGTTTATCACCCTCACAGGCAGAGGGGAGAAGGAACCGAGGCAGCCAAGTGCCCTCCCCACTCCGTGTGCCAGGGGCTGCTTCCACACACCCACAGCATCTTGCCCGTGGCTGCAGAGAGCTGGAATCCAGGGAGATGCCTCCATGAGAACCCTTCCCTCCTCTTTTCCATCCTTCCAGACCTCTCCAAAACGCTGTTACACCCCTGGTGCCGCTCCTTTATCTCGCTTTAGTCCATCCCACCTTCTTTTTCCTCCATCCCACCTTCTTTTTCCTCCTTGCAGGCGCTTTTCCCAGGAAGGATGAGGCAGCAGGCCCCAGCTAATCACCTGAGACATCACCAAAAGCATACGCAATTATTTGGCAGCCCTGCTCCCCTGATGAATTCCATCCTGTGCCTCTGCAGGCTGCGCCCATTTGTTCCCTGCCTTTTGCTCCCGGATCCCATAAAGAACTTTTCCTTGTCATCATTAGGGCCGGTGCCTTCTTTGTATTCGCTGAGTAACTGCTCCCAGTGGCTCCACATTAAAATAAATAAATAAATAAATAAAATTCCGTGTAACTTGATTCCAGTTGCAAAATAACAATGCCCCGAACACAAAGCAATTCTCTTGGACAGGAGTGGATACCGCGGCAGGAAAACACGGAGCCCGGCACAGCTCGTTCTGCCAGACCAGTCACACACCAATTACATCTCCCTGTTGTTTAAATTAAGGAGCTGCATCCACACCTAGGAAAAAACAAAGAGGCAGCCCGTGCACAGCAGCTGGTTTGATCGTTCCCAGCCATTTCCCCCGTAATTAGAGGGTTTAGATGCTCTAACAAGGAGAGCGCCCGTCCCACCCACGGGGCGAAGTTCGGGAGGAGAATCTGGAGGAAAGGGAACCAAAAATGTGCAGTGCATTAAAATTCAGGAGCTCGTCATCTCCGTGGGAACACCCAAGTACACAAGACAACAGCTTCCTTTAATTAAAAAAAGAGTCGTCTCAATCTGTTTTCCACTTTTTTTTTTTTTCCCCCTGTTGTTCTTCTTTTTAGGAAGGGCATTTGAAATTTTTAATGGAAATTCACGGCTGCTCGTCCCGTTGCCGCGTCTCCAATTATTCACACTTAAGAAGGGCGAAACAGGGTCACACAAACCCAAATTCTCACTCATCTCTTATGAATAAACATATCCATTGTTCTTGGAGGGTGAAGTGGAAGAAGATGGAGTCAAACATCCACTTGCTCTTCCCAGCACTGTCAATATCCTACAATGCCACGACCCCAAAGCGCATCCCGCTGAACCCAGCTTGTCCATCATCCTACAACTGAACTTCACAGATGTTTTTTTAAGCTGAATTTCGTTCAGCAAGCTGCCCAGGCACAGCAGCTGTGTTGGAAGAACCAGGAAGAATTATTTATTTAAAATACTCTTATCTTCCCTCTTCTTTTTTTTTTTTTTTTGCTGCCCACTCCAGGAGCATTCCCAGGCTTGAATGATGACTGAAATGCCAGGGAAGCATCAGCTCAGCCAGCAAGAGCTGGGGGCACGGGGATGTGACCAAACAGATGGCACGACAGACTCTGGGTCAGCTGCTGAGCTCCTCGGTGTGGAAGACAAAGCCTTGTGCAAGAGAGGCAGAGAGAGGGAGAGAAAAACCACGCCAGCAACTCAGCAGCGAGGCAGGAACGACTCCAGTGTCCCAGCACCGGTGTAGGACCTGCCTGTGACCTTGTGAAAACACCAATGATCTCAAACAGGTCCTCCCTGTTCCCAGCAGGATGCCAGGGACACCAAAGGCATCCCAGGGATAACGACCCTCCCGCTGGGACATGAGGCCGGAGCCTGACAAGTTCAAGGCTTTGGAGTTTCATCCCTTCAGCAGGGAAGACTCATTGGAGAGGGATTGGAGCTGTTCATGAAAGCACAAACACCCCAGCGATGGAAACACAAAGAACCAGAAACCCCCATTGCCACTGCTCCAGGAAAAGGCAGCACATTCCCTCCCACCCTGCCATCCATCAGGAGTCCTGCTGGTCCCATAAAACACAGCTCCCACCCTGTCAAGGATTCCCAGGATGGAGCATGGGCTTGGTACCTCACCAGAGGATGCACTCATTGGAAAGACCATTGAATGACAAAAAGATTTGGGTTGAAAGGGATTTAAAAATCATCCCATTCCACCCCCTGCCATGGACAGGGACACATTCCATGAATCCAGGTTGCTCAAAGCCCATCCAACCCGGCCTTGAAGCACCAGCCCACACCCAAACTGGAAACACCACCCCAGCTTTGAACTTTTGAATCATCCCCTTGACTCCTGGAGCTCCTAAATCACCCCTTCCTCGGCTGGGGGGAGAAAGGAGACACAGCTTCCCACTGAAAGCACCAACTCTGCAGGATCAAACTGTGGGAAAGAAGGCAAAAAAAAACCCACTTGAAAATCCCCTTGAACCATCTTGAGCGTCCATTCCACAAGAGGCTGCAGCAAAACTCCTCATTAGTGATGGCTGGCAAACTCGAAAGGAACCAACGAGTAACGCAACCCTGCGAAAATACAGCAGCAAAAACCAAACCCTCCCCGTAAACAAAGCCACGGAACGAGGGAGGGCTCGGGCCGAGGTGATACAGCCCAAAAATTCCATCTGCATAACTGCGTTTGGAGCGTCCCCGGCAGCTTGGGAACGGCGGCGTTCCGGCCCTGACATATGCGCCAACGCGCGGGCACGACCGTCGTCCCGGCGATCCCTGCCAGGAAGCGCCGCTCCGGGAAGGAGCAGGTGAGGGGTAGTGGCTCCATCCAGCATATGTGACAGCTCTAAAAGCTGCATTTACGCAGGCAAATGGAGCATAGCAGCTGCACCGCGTTAACACCGGCGCCTGCAAATGGGGACTCGGCGGTTTTCGCGACGGGAAAATGTGCTCAAGGAGAAAAGCGCTCCGAGTTGTGGGTTCAGAGCAGCATTCCCAGCTCCTGGAGCATCGGCTCCTCTTAATCTGCCACATTCCAGGCTCGTCCACGCTTTGCGGGCAGAGAGGAGCGAGGAGGGGCTTTGCAGCCAGGTGCCCCTCGCCAGGAAACACCCAGCAAGTCACAGAATCTCAGAATTAACGAGGATGGGAAGGGCCTTTGAGGTCATCAAGTCCAACATTCAGTTGATCAGCCCAGAGAGAACTCCAACCGCTGTAATTCCCGGCAGGATGAACCCTGCAGACATTAACACCACATGAACTCCACCCAGGACCTCAGCTAAGGGCTATAAAGAGGGATTTGATCATTCAACTCAGGATTTCTGATCTATTCCTAAAAGTCCGGGTTTCCCAGCAAGAGAATCTCCACCTCCACTTTACCAGCAAGTTTCTGGTTCTTGTGGCCCTCAAGACAAGTCTAAATCTGCACATTGCCAAAAACTGAATGGACAAAGCGACTCTGACTTGTATATTTTTGCCATCACACATTTATTAAGCCATTCTCCTGTTCCTGAAGGCTGCCTGTGGATAGAAACTCGTGCAATCCTTTCAACTCTGCAACAGCTGCAATAAACCCTGCAGGATTTTCCTCTTGACATGAAGATATTCCCAGAGACCAAAGAGCCATGGAGTAAATTCTTATATAATATGATAATTGACTTGATCTCCAAAGGATAAGCATGTCAAGATCCAAAAAATCTTTTTTTTTTTCCCCTTACCAATGCAATAAAGATGTGATTGAAAATGTCGTGTTCTGGGTCTATGAGCAATATTCTCATAACTCATCATCTAAAACAAATTGTTCTTTCATTTGTACGAGTTAGAGGATATTCCAAGTCAGACAAGCTGAAAGCAGGAGTTTAAACACATTCTGCATGGCAGAAGGAATATTAATTTCCCTCCCCCCTATATAAATCACTGTTTCTCACCTAGGGTTAATTAATCTTCCCAAAGTGCTCGAGCCCACCAAACACACAGCAGGAAGATCTTTCACGCCAGCCCCTGGCTTCAGGAAAGCCCCACTACAGATCTCAGAGCTCTGCTGCAAGGTCTGCCAGAGAAGAAATAATTGAATATGCAGAACTGCACCACGAGCCTCATTCCTTGAGGGAAAATGCAATTCCTGTGGACACGCTGGGTCCCAGGGTGGATGTGGAAGAGGAGCTTCGTGTAGAGCAGGGGATTCCTGGGATGAGCTGCCAGCTCCTGGGGTTAGAGGAGGGCTTGGAGGGCTCAAGGATGTGTGGATCCTGTGCTCCAACAAACCCTCCTGCTCCAACTCACCTGTGGGAACCTCCCACACCTGAACATTCCCAGCTCCCCAGGGAGCCTGAGCAGTTCCCTGGAACACGGGAAAAGGCTGTGACGAGTCTCCAGTGGAAGGATTACATGAGCACACCCAGTTCTGTCACCAGCACGACTGGCCCACGATTATCTGATTACAGAGCCATTTACATAACAGACACCATTAGGAGAGAAAGCTTTTTGGCTTTTCTCTCCCCACCTCTATTCCCATAAAACACCATTCACTCCCATAATTGAACCTTCGGCAACAAAGAACCTCTAATGAACAAAGCAATTCCTGGGGAAACTCAGACCCTAAATCCAGGCAGACAACAGCTCCTGGACCGCGTTCAAACACATCTCCTGCTTAAATCCTTGTCTAGGGCCACTTAAAAACCCTGAAGTATTAAAGCATTAAAGGTACTTGGGAGAGCACAGGGATGGTGTGCAGGCTGAGAGGAGGAGAGGATGTTCATTATCCAGCTGGTGAAATGGAATCACCGGGAGGAAAAAAAATGAAGAGCCAAGACAGTTCCTGGTGCAGGAGCAGCTCCTCCACTGGATCAGGGACAGGGCACCCGCCCCAGAGAAGAGCAGATTGCATCAAGGTGGTGACAGGCAATCAATGAACACTCAATTAACACTTACAATATTAGCAACTTAAGCAAAACGTGTTTTTGCAAATGGTAATCTCTCCCTTGTACTGATACAGCCCTAATTTAAATTTTCTTCAGCGCACCAGCGTCAAACATGGCAAGAAAAAAGAACGAGGTGGCACCCTCTGAAAGGGAACATCCTTCAGTTCTGCCAAGAGCAGACTCAAAGGGCTGGAAGGAGACAGGGCAAGGCCGTGGGATGCCCACCTGGAATCACCATCCATGTGGAAAATGGGAGGCAGCACTGGCTGAACCTCCCTGTCCCAGTCCCTTGTGGCTCGTTTCAAGCTGCATTTTCTTGCTGCTCCTTTCCCACCCCTCCCTGGCTTTGCAGCGTTCAGGCTGGTGAGAGGTGAAGGTAACCTTCCAGAGCAGGGCCCGTGCCCTAATTAACATGCCAGCCACCCCCTGAACGCTAATGATGCCACTTCATCTCTTTCCCTGGCTCTGCTGAACACCTCTCCGTGGTGGCAGGAGGGATTTGTGGCTGCTGCATCCTTTGTGTGGGCACAGGAGGCTCGGGGGGGTCGGTGAATCCCATAAACAGCAGGAGGGAAGGGGGTCTGAGGAGAGCAGAACCCTTCAGGCACCCTGAACACATCCAAACAGGCCCGTTCCTGTGCTAACAGCAGCGGGAAAAGGGGATTCTTTAACTGGCTAAAACCCACACGTGGGCTCAGCCCAAAACCCTGCTGGATTTGGCATCCCTGCTCTCCCCCACCTGAAAAAAAAAAAAAAGAAATAAATTCATAGCATAACTGAAAGATTTGAAGGGCAATAATGACCATTTTGAAAATCTTGTTTGAGTTGTGACTGACTCATGCTGAGCTTTTCCCACTCCAAACCTGCAGTTGACCTAAAAGAACGCTGGCAAGATGTATCATTTCAATTTAAAAAACAGCACATGTACCAAGCCCTGGGTAATTTGCTCCTGTGCTTAAATATAAAGCTGTACAAAAATAAAACATGGCTTTTTCTTGTCTGAATTTATCTAGCTCGAGCACCCAGCCACAGAGCCATGTCCTGTCTCTGAACCTTTGGCTGGAAGAAGTCTCCTCCCTTGGTTAAGTACTCATGGACAATAATCAAATCGCTCCTTTTGTTAAGAGAAGCAGATTGAGCTTCAGCGTGTCTCTCTCTCTCTCCAGCCTGTTTTCCAGACCTCACATCATCCCTGGAGCTCTCCCCTTATCTCTCTCCAGTTTGCCAACATCATTTTTAAGGTATAGATACCAGGACTGCACACAATGCTCTTCCTGCTTGTATTCATTATTCCTCTGCTTAGACAGCCCAAGATAGCATTAACACTCCTGAGAATTCACAACACAGCACAAGACCAGCCAGTTATTGATAAGATAATGAAATTAAGCTCCTGCTTCTCACCTTGATGTGGCGACTCCTGGGGGTTCCTCTCTCCAAGAGTGGGTTTTACTCCCCACTCTCGTTAACGTGGATTAGTAAATTATCACAGGAGCTGCCTGTGCACTCACCCTTTCCCTCATAAACCCAGATAAACCACACAGCCTCACATCCATCAGTGTGGGAACATGGGAAACCTTGTCCAAGAGGTGCTGCAGATACCCCGAAATCCAACTGCTGCTGTCAGAATTCCAGGTGGGAACAGGGGAGTCACTGCCCAGCCACAGCCACAGGCCCCCCTGGCTTGGTGCTACTGCAGCAAAGCCACATCCCAGGAGCCAAAAGAGCTCCATGAGCCCAATCCCAGCACTGCCAGGAGATCCATGCTCCTGCCAGGATGAAATCTACCCCACCGGGACCACACATTTCCATCCCAGCATCTCCCACAAACCAGCGCCGGGTCGGGCGCAGCTCCTGCCAGATCCTCCTTCCCAAGGCATCCTCCCACTTCCCTGACTCCAAGGGGGTTTGGGGAGCCGGGAAAGCCCCTCTCCCCTCTTCCCCCAGCCACGAGGTGCGTGTTGGGCAGCGCGTTGCAGGCTCGCAGACGCCAGATGGAAACTGCAAACTCATCCAATGCTTGGAGGGATCCGGACCCAGGGGTTTGCTCTCCCTCTCCCCACCCCCCAGCCCCACCAGTTGGGAGCGAATCTGTCTGGATTTTTCACCCACAGTCAGGGGAACGGAAAAAAAAAAAAAATTGTCAGAGAAAATGTGCGAGCACTGACATCTTAAGACAAAAAAAGATGCAGATTTCTCAACTGTTCACAGCACATTATGGAAATACATTCTGAGGGACTATTAAATATGGGATTATTGACTAGATGAGCAGCGGCTCAATGGACTGGCTTGCAAATATGTCTTTAGACAATTCTTAAAATGCAGATTAATTATCTAACAGACAAGAATATTTTTTTTTCCTACAGACTTTCTAATGATCTGTTGCGTAAACAAACATCCAGACAGTTCTGTTCGCGTTCGTGGTGGCTGCGACGTTCCTCAAGAACTAAATAGTGACTGAGGAGGCTTAAATCTTATTTAACACCCAGCAGGAACACAACAAAAGGCACGTCAGTCCCAATCACTGCAAGCCACGTCTCCTGGAAGGGCCTTGGGAGGTCCAGCTGCCAAAAGACCCTGCTTCCCAAACCCCAAACTCCCGATATTCCCCATAGCGTTAAGTTCTTTCCATGTTTATGTCATTAAAACAACTGCATCAACGTCCATCACTCAACCACCCAACCCCTTTGGAAACGAGCAAGGCGTGTAATAACACAGGGATATTTTTCCAGGGCTCTCTGCACATTCAGGAAAATATTCCTGCTGCCCATCCGTGCCGGCATCACCTTGGAAAGAACTGCACGGGGTTGAAGTTGGTGGAACCATCGCACCGAGCTCTGCCCTCACCTGCAGATTCCTTCTAACCTTTGAGCCAGAATTTACAAATCCCATTTGATTCCCATTTTGCCACTGATGCTGCACAGAGCCCAGTGGTCGTTTTCTCACCGAAGGCAATTAATTTGTTATTTGTCAGCCGCCCTCCCAGCTCCCAACCACTCCTGCTCCTCCGTGCCTCCTGTGCTGGGTTAAGATGCTGTTGGCTACCGAACCCAACGCAAAGCGAGTGTGAAACATTATTATTCCAGCTTCACACCCACTCTCCCTCGGCGTGAACAATAATGCAAACTGCAAGACAGTGATGAATTGGACCCGGGGAGGACCAGATGCTCCGAGGAGCGTCGGCACGGGCCCCGCCCCGGGCGTTTTCCAGGGTAAAAAGAGATGGGATGGGGATGCTCCCGGAGCACACGCACATCCCGGACACCGCGGCACGAGGCGGAGCGCAGAACGGGAAAATCGGCTGAGGGCAAACAGGAAAACAGCGAGGGCAAACAAGGAGCGTGGGTGGAGGAGGAACGTGTATTTCCATCGACCTTTTTTCTCGGGGTGGGGGAGAAAAAGCGGTTTTGGCACACGGAGGAGTTTGCAGCTCCCGGCTCAGTCGCTTAACCCGAACCAAGCCACGCTTAGAGCAAATCCCTCGGGAAAACTGTCAGGAACTGAAAGGTTCTGTCAGGAACTGAAAACTCTTGTGCTTTGCAGCAGAAAGTTTGCAGAAAGATTAAGGCTGAACAAGGGGGTTGGAGCAGTCCTGAGGAGGCCCAGGTTGGGTTTGCTGCCCGTGCAGGAAGGGGACAGAGGGTGCAGGGAGAGCTGATTTGGTGCTGAAGCGGCCGAGGTGCGATCGCACAGCTCATCAGGCTGCCGTGGGCATGACGTAAACTGCTCCACAAGAGCCAGGGAAGGACCCAGAGAGGCTCCCAGGGGAGGTGAGGCAGGGAACGGGTGTCACCCAGCCCGGGGAGAGCTGTCCCCCACCAGTTGTTCTCCTCCTCCCCGACACGCACACTGTAGCGCTCCCAAAAAGGTAAAAAAAAACAAACCAAACCTGCTTTTTAAAAATAGCAAACTCTTTAAGGAGCGCAGCACATGCCTGAGTGGGTGGGAAATTAGTGTTATTATTATGACTTTGAGCTCACAGGGTCTGAGACCTCAGATGACTCGTTTGCGCCCAGAACGGATTTTTGCAGACTCATTAAAAACCCCGGCAAGGAGGGGTTTGTAAGGTCACGGAAGGATTTCCATTAGCTGGAGCCCGGCTGGGGATTGCCAGCAATGATCTATGCCTCCCATTTATGCACACGCAGGAAAGGCCAAGAGGAAGCTCCTTTGCTTTATTTCCACATCATTGTGCTGATGCTGAGCTCACCAAATAAACAAAAGCCAGTGGGGACGGGGTGGGGGGAAGAGGAACAGGAAAAAAAAAAAAACCCTAATCCTGGCTCTCTCCCTCATGAAGGATGCAAATAAATTCTGCAGACTTTGAAGTCGGGAGATCTCAGCAGAGAGGAGAATCCCCCTGAGCTGGCTGGCTCAGCAGGTGAGGCGTTGTGTGGGTTTTGTGCTGTAGAGCTGCTCCCGTGCAGAGGGATGGCCACAATAAATATTGTCACCCGGCTCAGGGGGTTGCAATCCAGCGGGAACAGAACCTTCTGGGCTCTCTAATCCCCCTCCCAGCACTGAGAGACCACGGGCTCTCCAAAGGCTGCACTTCATAGGAACATCCCCCAGGCTCCTGGTGAGGGGCGCTGCGGATCTGGGGGGGAAATCACCCCCAGAGATGGAGATGGACACTTATCTCAGCTCCTGCAGCCCTGATAAGGCACCAACACGGCATCCATCATCTGTCCCCCTGGGAAATCCAGGGGATGGTCCCACCGGGAGGTCCAGGACTCAGCAAAGCTCCCCCCAATGGATTTCCAGGCAGCCAATCCAGCGGGATGCTGGCACAGTCCAGACACCCACAGCCCCTGCTCCAGCAGCAGCAAATCCCTGCCCTGGGAGGCTTTGGGAAGAGCAGAGTGTCCCTGCAGACCCCCAGCCAGCACCTGAGAT
Organism: Ptilonorhynchus violaceus; assembly: GCA_013397565.1. Classification (NCBI taxonomy): domain Eukaryota; kingdom Metazoa; phylum Chordata; class Aves; order Passeriformes; family Ptilonorhynchidae; genus Ptilonorhynchus; species Ptilonorhynchus violaceus. Next base: position 419,683 of record VZRJ01001799.1, read on the forward strand.
GGAGAGAGCACTGTTTGTCCCACCAGAGCATCTCCTGGGGCTCCCCATCACCTGCAGCTCGTCCCCACAGCCCCGGGACCTCGTCAGCAGCTCACAAACTACACCATTTCTTCATGTCCCTGCATGCTCTCCTGCTAGAATCCCACAGAATCCCCCAGGATCTATTATTAGGGAAGGATTCACTCCGATTTTCCCTTTTATTCACGTGCCTGTAATGCTCAAGTCTGAGTTACACCAACTGCTGCTACCAATCCAGCAGCTTTCACTCTCAATTCTTGCAAAAGCAAACTCTTTCTGTTAGCATGTTCACTCTCCCTAACCCAGCTCTGATCCATTTCCACCTCCAAATCATTAAAGATAATAAATAAGCCCAGCCTCAGTGTGAGGAGCCCTCACATAATCACATATCTATGCTCCCATCAGCACTCGGCCATTACACTTCTATTTTCTGCAGCTTAACTAGGAAAGCCAGCACTGAACTCTGCCCCTTATCCCACAGCTATTTGTTGCCCACATTCTGCTATTTATTCCCTAAAATAGCCTCTTTTTGGGTGGATTTAATGAAAAATCCAAATAAATTAGGTCCGTTGGAAGACGTTGAGCTCTTTATTGCCTCAGCCTGAGGAAGGAAGGCTTCCCTGCTGGGCACCCATCCTCTGCATATTAACCGTGGTGCTTTGACCCCTAGGGTTAGACCCATCCAAGTATTTCAGGGATAATCAGGCCCTCCCAGCGGGCACGGAAGGAAAACTCACCCGCCTCATATCCCAGCTCTTGCTCAGGGTTTGATTTCTGTACAGGCGGAGCGCGGCAAAATTCCTGCTGCATCCATCAGGTCCCTCTGCCCGCTGGGGTTCCTGCCTTGGCAGTGCCCAGGGAGAAGGAGGAGTCCTCTCTGCTGTTTGCACCTGCTGCTGTTTTACACTAAATTTACCTCCCAGACCTCCTGATTTGCACCTTGGCTCCATCCCTTCTCTTTGAACAATCAATTCCCTGCAGCGGGGACTGCCAGCTCTGTCCTGCCCAGCTGTGACCACCACGGGAATGATCCTGGTTTATCCTCTGGAAAGTGTCCCTGCCCCACGGAATAAGCTGAGTTTTAAGGTCCCTTCCAACCCAAACCATGCTGGGCTTCTCTACTCTGGTCCTCACCACGTTTTCCTTCTCCTCCATCACAACCAAGTCCCACACCCACTGTAGCAAACCAAAATCCCTGTGTGTTACCACCACAATGGGTCCTTGCAATCTCCATCCCACAGAGCAGATGAAGCTATGGGAATCCTTAAAACTGCTCCCTTACCTCCTCACAGGTTTTACACCTTCTTTTATCTCTCCAAGTCCCCCATTCCTCCTGTCAGAGAACCCAGGATGGCATCAGCAGCTCCCCTGAGGGGACAGACTGGACTTTGCAGCCTCCTGTGCAGGGGCACAGCTCCAGCAATCCCCCAGTCTCCTTCCTGGACAAAGTTTTCCATCCCTGCACAAAGCTTTCCTCGTGGAGCTGCTGATACCCCACTGATTCCTCCCTACCATTCCCTCAAGTCTAAGCAACACCCTCCAAGGTGTTCTCATCTTGCTCGGCCACAATTTCCCTGTTCCTCCTGTTCACACACAGCAAGAGGCTCCTTGTTTTAACAAATTCCTCGGCTTTTATGTGCTGCCTCAGAAACCTCTTGCCCAGAACAGAAATCAGTTCTGAGGAGGCTTGCAAAACTTTTGTCTTGCCTTCTTGCCTGCCTAGAAGCGTGAAAAATAAATCAAATCCGACCCCAACAAATGCTGCCCAAGATGATCTCTGCCCAAAGTCAATGAAAATCGATATGAACACCTCAGGAACATCAGCAAGCCTCTAAAAAGGGCAAGACATCAACTGTCTGCACATGCTTAGTGCTGACCAAAACCAGAATAAAGCTTAAATCGCCTTAAAAAAATGAAGTTTTTCGGAGGGGAACATTCTCCTCTGCCTGTCTGGCCCAGCCATGTCTCACTCTAAGCTTCTCTCTGCTCCTTTATCACTTGTGTCACCCCTTGCTCCTCCTCCTTCCCCTTCCTCCACTGGCACCAAAGCCCTTCCTTCCATCCACCCACCCACTCTCCAACATCACCTAGTAAAAACACCCAGCTTCTCCTCCAGCCAAGCCTCTCCTGCTCTCCTCTGCCTCTATTTCCCATGGAAAACCAGCAGGTCCTCCCAGAGAGGAAGGAATCTGATCCCTCACGGCTCCTGTGGCAGAACACAAAATCCCACATCACAGCCAGGTACTTTCCCACCAGAATTCCCCGTGCAATCGGCCAGGATTTAGCTGAGGATCCTCCCAGCTCCTGCCTGAGTTTGAAGTTCACTGTCTGCTTCCCCACCAAGCAAAGCCCTCCCTGTGAGCACAAACACACACACAGGAGATGGGATTCCCTGGCCCATTTCAGCTTTCAGAACAGTTTGGAGGCAGCACTGCCCATCCCTGCCTTGCTGCTCCTTGGATGAGCTCTCTGCAGACCACGTCCCTCAAATCCTTCCCCTTTCACCCCCAGATTGCTGAGTGCTCCTTGGCATCGAGGTATCCGGGCCTTTGCCAGCCCACATGACTCCTTGGCTTATTTTCCTTGCCCAGCTTGCAAAAAAACCCTCCAGCAGCAAGAAACTTGCAGCAGCAGCAGCTCTGCCCGTGTCCCTGTCAGAGCTGCAGGCAGCTGCTCCAGATCACCCACTCAGAACCAACCTTTTCAGGGAGATGTTCACGTCTTTATCCCGAGATTTTGGCCTGCCCCGACCCACAGCCCTTCATTTTGGGGTTCACCTTCCTCAGGCAGCCCGTTCCCACCCCACAGGAGCCAGAGCACGAAGGGTTTAGGAGAAATGGCCGTTTAAAGATGAAGGAAAAAAAAGAGCATTCTCCTTCCCCGTGCTGCCACTCTCTGCTCAGCCCAGCCCGTCAGCACCTCCCTCTCCCCCAAATTCCAGGTGCCTCATCCCAGGGCAGGAATTCGTGCCAGGTACGGGGGGAAGCACCACCTGCGAGCCAGCCAGAGCCACACCGCAACTTTCCCAACTTCTGCCTTCGCTCGTCAGGCCCAGCCCTGAAATGGAAACCGAGAGGGGAAGGTTCTGCCTCTCACCATCGGTTTCTCCGCGCAGATGGTTCCCTCCAAACACGCAGCTCCGTAGACATAAATACCAAAGCAGCCTCGCACCAAGGCACTTTAAAAACGCCTTGGCACGGTGGGAGCCTCGCTGCAGATCGTTCCTTACCCCTGTGCGAAACGAGACTGAAGCAAAGCCCGGCAGGGAAGCCCCCGGCACGGTCGCATCCCCCTCCTACCTGCGAGCTCACACGTCCGGGCACCCAGAACCGGCGGCAGGAGCGGCTGCCGGCTGCCGTCAGCTCTCCAGCACCGCCGGAGACTCCGCGGGGATGCTCCCGGCTCTCTCCGATGCCGTAGCTCCCGACTCGCAGCCCAGGGAAGCGGGGAGGGCTCTGCTCCCGCCTGGCTGCAGCGGTCACATCCAGCCGGGATGTGGCTGCTGAGCAGCTCCCCGGTGGAAAGGCTGCCTCGCCTCGCCGAGACAAAGGGCTGGCTCCTNAGCGAGCTGAGCCGTCCCTCAGCATCCCTCGGCAGCCGCTGGTCCCCAGGGAGGCGGGCACGGCGCTGGATGCTCCGGCCGGCAGCACCTCCCTCCCCACGGAGGACACGCGTGTGGGGGACGGCGCCGGCCCCGCGGGGGTCCGGGGAACTTCCCCCAGGGTCACAACCTTGAGGTCTCGATCCCGTGGAGGGCAGGAATCCAGGCTGGTGGATGGGGAGGGCTGAGCGGCGCTCGCAGCGTCTCTCACCCACGCAGAGCCCCGGCCGGAGCCGCAGCTATGCCGGAGTTTAGGCATCCATCACCCGGAATAAAGTTGGGCCTAGGAAGAGGTTTCCGCATGGAGTTTCCCCCCCTTCCACTGCCCGGGATCAGCGCTGCTGGTTCATTAAGGGAGTCTGTCAGCATCAACCCCGCACGTCTGCGCACGCAACGAGCACCTCACGGCTTCTGAAGGGAATTATCCCCGAGCTCAACTCCACACAAACGCGCCGCAGAACAATGAACCTTTTCTTTCCCATCCCAACCCTGGGAAGAAATACGAGTTAAAGAGCGTTTTCCCCGCTGCCCCCGGCCGCGGCACGCAGGCTGCGAGCGCAGCAACACCCGAGCCCGCGGGGAGCATCCCTGCCCGCCGCACGCTCCCGCAGCCCGGGCATCGCTCCCGGCCGATCCGCAGGAGTTGCAGGCACACCGAGTGCCCCCCTCCCCGCGCTCTTTGAACTTCGGCTCCGCCGAGAGCCGGAGCGTGGCATTTTTCAACTCTCGGTGCGCTAAAGCGCCGCAAAGGGCTGGTCCCAAAGTCCTTCGGCGAGTGGAGGAGGCGGTCGGGGGGCGCCGGCCGTGCCCGGGAGGGGGCTGAACGCGCCCGGGGAGGGCCGAACGTGGC
>VZRJ01001799.1:424606-435213 GCA_013397565.1 Ptilonorhynchus violaceus
AACGACCGGGCAGGATGGAGGGATGCGGGAAGAGCAGGGGACCGGGATGGAGGGAGGGATGCAGGAAGAGCAGGGGATCAGGGATGGAAGAAGGACCGGGAAGGATGGAGGGATGAAGGGAGGGAGGAATGCAGGAAGAACAGCAAACTAAGGATGGGAAGAGGACTGGGCAGGATGGAGGGATGCAGGGAGGACAGAAGACTGGGGATGGAAAGAGGACAGGGAAGGATGGAGGGATACAGGGAGAACAGTGAGCAGAGGAGGGAGGGAAGCTAGGAGCAAAATAAGGGAGTTGGGAAGGAGGGCAGAGAGGCAGGAGACTGAGGATGGAGTGAGCACAGGAAGCTGGGATGCAGGGGACTGAGGGAGGGCAAGGAGCAGTGTGGCACTGGAACTATTGCTTCCCACAGTGACCAGCTTTCCCAAACCCAAACTAAACGCCCCTGATTGGGACAGTTGGGTTTGGGAAAGCTGTGCTTTCTCCCCACACATCCCAAACCCTTAACTGCTTTGGGACTCCCTTGCCAGTGCCCCGACTCTCCCTCCATGTCCCCTCCCTCTCCCCTCCCTGGGAAGGACACAGGGTGAGATAATTTTGCCCCCATCAAATATTCATATTAAAGGTTAACCTCCTCCTTGTGCCCTGAGCAGCAACCCAGGCCGGGAAAAGACATCATCCAGCTCTGGGAACGTGGCAGGAGCGGGACAGACCCATCCCGGTGGGAAATGCCCGGCAGGATCCTGAGCCGTGCTGTCCCCGTGGTGCTCCAGCCTCGCCTGCAATGCTGCAGCTTTTTTCTCCTGTTTGTTTGCTTTTAAGGGCGAGAAAAGCAAAGCTTTTACACCATCAATTAATTGGACTCTTGCATTAAGAGCAATGAACTATTATTTGACAGAAATTCATCTTCCCCTCCCGCTGAGAAGAAATAAGCTGGAGGAAAAGAATCAGCTTCGCGGGAGAGAAATAAAACGCCTCTGCTTCAGAGACAAATTACTCACAAGATACACAGGTAACAGGCATGGGGTGTTTGCAGCTCATCCCTTCCACACATCATTTCCCCCAGGACAACAGCTCCAAGTCAGTGCCTTTGTGACTGATCCCCGGGCTCTTGTCCCGGTGCCCCTGCCCAGCAGGCCGTTCCCAGCGTTTATTATTCCCAGAATAGAGGAGCATTTCCCTCCTCTGGGCTGCATCTGCTTTTAATTACGGATTGTGGCCCTCCAGGTCCAGGCTCACACCCGGCTGGGTGGGCATGGGTTTGGTGACAGGGCTGGGATCACTCCCAGAGCCAGGGCAGCCTCTGTGCCAGCTCCTGGAGTGGGACACAGGCAGATCCCACCTCTGACCTCAGCTGGGCCGGGCAGGACCTGCTCCAGCCACCTTTTCAGGCGTGATCCGGATGGATTCTGCGTCCTCCTCGTGGCTCCTGCCACCTCCTGCCTTGTGCAGCCGCATTTTTTGCGTGGTTCAGGTCCATCCCTGCACGGCCCCAAGTCCTCCACACAATTATTTGAGCCCAAATCTCCACGGCACGGCACGAACCAGAGCGGGACCGACAGTTAAAGCACCCTGACAGCCAACAGGGTGATCTGGAGGCAAAGAATCCAGAGGAGACAGCTCCAGAAACTGCCTGCAAGGAAATCTGGTGTGGTTTGGAGGGAAAAAAAAAAAAAACCAAAACAACCCAACAGGATTCCAAGCATAAGAGAGAGGTTTCCAAAGTGCCTTGTGCTGGGAAGTGTTACGTGGGGAGAGGAGGGGGAGGGAAGGCACCCAGCGAGGTTTAAAATAGAGTTTGGTCATTTTATGAATGAGGTGATGTGACACAGTTCCCTGGCGAACCAGGAGGCTTCGATGGCCCAGAAAACGCTGTTTGGGGAAGGAGCTGCCGGTGGTGTCAGACTGTAAACCCGAGTGTTACGGAGGGCGTGGGATCCCGCTTAGCTCAGGGCCACGGCGAGACGGGGAGGAGATGCCGACACTTCCCAAAGCCCTGTGGGGCGCTCAGGGCGGAGCGCTGCCCCCACCCCAGGCGGCCCTGAAAGCTCCTTCCCTGGGAATCGCTGCCAAGATGCTCCCTGAGGTCAGCGAGGCACAGGGGGGGGAGATCGGGAGGCCTCGGAAAGAGTGAATTGGCCAAAACAGAAGCACAAAACCATGGCACTGCTGCAGGTCCAGCTCAGTGCAGACCCAAACACGTTTTGGGGCTTCAAACCCACACCCAAACACACTTTGGGGTCTCAGTCCAGACCCAAACAATTTATGGGGTCTCAATCCAGACCCAAAAATGTTTTGGGGTCTTAATCCAGACCCAGGGTCTTAATCTAGACCTAAACACTTTATGGGGCCTCAACCCAGACCTAAACATGCTTTGGGGTCTCAATCCAAGCCCAGGGCCTCAATCCAGTCCCAAACACTTTATGGGGCCTCAACCTGGACCCAAACATGCGTTAGGGTCTCAATCCAGACCCAGGGCCTCAATCCAGAGCCAAACACTTTATGAGGCCTCAACCCAGATGCAAACATGCATTAAGGTCTCAACCCAGACCCAAACATGCATTAGGGTCTCAACCCAGACCCAAACATGCATTAGGGTCTCAATCCAGACCCAGGGCCTCAATCCAGAGCCAAACACTTTATGGAGTCTCAACCCAGACCCAAACACACTTTGGGGTCTCAGCCCAGACCCAAACACACTTTTGGGGTCCCAAATCAGCCCCAAACACACTGTGGGTCCACCATGCAGACCCAAATCCCCTTTTTCCCAGCAGCAGCCGTGCCAGCTGAGCCCACGCAGGGTGCGGGGCAATCCCGTGGTGACGCACGCGGATCAGCCTGCCCCGGATTCCCAGGAACAACAGGCTGCTCGTTCCGGGGGGAAAAATCCAACACCTCCAGCTCCCCACATCTGGGAGAAACAAGGCACCGTCCGTCCCCAGCGCTTACCTCACGGCAGATGAGATATCCAAGCAATTAAATTCTCTTTTCCCTCTCCGAGGGGGGCTCTGATCTCAAACTGACGTGGAGCGGAGCAGTGAATCACCGAAACAAGTGCCACATTTATCTTCATAGGTGGCTGCATTTCAGCAGAACAGTAAATAACAGCCCCACTGTAAAAGGAGTCAGTCAAAGGCAGGGAGAAGTGAGAGATTTCGGGGGATAAAAGGCGCTGCACGAGGCGAGACTCCTCATTTGGCTGAAATACGGGAAATAAATCCATTATGGGTTTGCCAGGGTTTTTTTTTTTTCCTCCCAGGTTCGTAACAAGTTTCTATTGGCAATAGGGCACGTTCAAATTAGATAATTTTATAGATCAGCACTGCTTTGGAGGAAATGGTTAGAGGAGGAAGTATCCTGTGGCAGTTATATAAAAAAACCCATCTAATTATATATATGTATTTAGAGAGCTCCGAGAAGTTAGTAGGATGAGTTAGATAAATAAGGAACATTTTGTGGAACAGTTTGTTTGCCTTCTCCTTTATGCAAAAGAAAATGGGTGTGAATTTAAACGAGCTGGAGTCAGGAATGGCATCTGCCATCCTGATGCGAAATTCGGGAGGATCCTCCTGGTCCCACACCCTTATTCCCAGTTTGGAAAGCAAGCCATGCCTTCGGCCACCATCTAATCCCAGAAATACATTTGGGATTGTGTATTTTAGCGCCTAAAGCTTCCAAAAGATGGATCAGCCCCCTCCCCACTCAGGTGCTGCACACACAGTGAGAGAACCCTGGGGGATCAGAGCACTTGAAGAAGGTCCAATATTTAGGAATTTAGGGATTTTAGGGATGGGGATTTTAGGGCTGGAGCAGTGACAGGATCTCAGGGAGGAGCCAGGCCCCCTCCAGCCCTGAGTTCTCCTGAGATCCATCCTCGCAGACAATGATCAGTATTGGGCTGATCATTTCCAGCCTCTTCCATCACAGTTTTCCTTGCTCTTTTTTTGTTCTCCTGCTCCTCATAATTACTGCCATCAAAGGATGTTTTCTCCTCTGTGGATTCCATTCACACCCCAAACAAAAAAGGAAAGCAGAAGCGGGGAAAAAAAAAAACCCTCCACCAAAACCCAACCTCTCTTTGAAATGTGGTGAAAACAAAAGATTAAGAGACTTTCAAGCGAGCAATGATTAAGAAAAGGGAGGAGTGAGGAATTAAATGACTTCAGATCTCATGAACAAGGACTAAGGAGGAGCCTTCCCATCTTTGCAGGGGATTCAGGGAACTCCAGCCCTGGAGCCTCTGCTCTGGCTGGGACTTTGGGGCGGATTCAGCTGCCCTTAAATCCCCACCAAGTTATAAACTCTTCCCTTTGCAGGCAAAGGGCGTTCAGAAGTGCAGAGCCGCCTTTTATCCCTGCTTTTCCCGAGGAACTGCAGAACTGGAGCTCTGATTTCTCATCAGCACAATGCAAGGCATTTCCCAGCTCTAATAATTCCATGGAGAGCTAGGGAAGGAAAGCAGAAGAAGGCGAGGCTCATTCCTAGGGGGATGTGCACCCGAACAGGGAGATTGGGATCTGCTGAGAGCCCAAGCCCCAATTTTAGGGCAATTCCAAGCGCAGAGTCCTGGAGGAGCAGCCCAAGCAGGGAATTCATGTGGATGGTGGGGCAGGAACTTGTGCCCGAATCAGAGACCTGGATCTGCTGAGAGGGAGAAGCCAAGCCCGGAGTCTTTCCCTGCTCCTTTGCTATTCCTGGTTAAGCTCCAAGAGCTCTCCTCCATCTGGGACAGGCCGGGGACATCCACAGTCCCTGCTGTGCTTGGGGGGCTGCATTATCAGCAGGGAAAAAACTCCTTTTGGGGGATTTTTTCCGGACCGATCCAGTCCAACCCCACAGAAGCGTTTTCTCCGAGCCTGCCCCAGCCCAGCAGCACATCCCATCTTGGAGAGGGAGACGGATGAGGCAGAGCTCAGCAGTGACAGGGGCAGCTTTATTACAGCACAATAAAGGAATTGCAGAGAAGAGATGAGTTCAATAGAAGCTGCAATCGAGGCTATTTGACTTGTGCCGCATGCACGCACCAAAGGGACGGTGATGGATCGCCCGCGGAGGCTCCTCCGACGTTGTGAGCCTGATTTTTTTTTGCCAGGAGAGGAGTTCCCAAAAAAAACCAAACAAGCAAAGAGAAGGTCGGTATGTTGGAGGTGAAAGAACAGGCCAAGGGGAACGTGGAACGGGCAGTGCCAGAGAAAAGGGGTTAAACTCCAGAGTTCTGGGAGGAGATTCCTCCAGCAGGATTGAAAAACGCCAAGAAGCCCCACCAAGAGGGGTTTAATCCCCCCCACCCATGGCGAGGGCCAACCAGATGGAGCTGCAGCAAACACATCTTTATAAAACTGAGAGCAAAAAAAGGCTCTTTCAGACGGAGCTGACAAAAGGAGAGCACAAAGCTCTCTCCTCTCCATGCTAATGCGGGGCTGAGATGTTGTTTTGAGCTCCAGAACTGAAGCTCCGAGAGCCAGAAGGAAGGAAGATGAGCTCATTAACACCCCACCACAACAATGGCCCCAGATAACGGGAATTAGCGCCAAACCTCCGGAGAGCTGATGGAAATGGAGATTCCGTGGAGCTCCGCTTCACGCGGTTTATTCAGCAGCGCCCGAGTAAATATCAACAAGAAGGTTAAAATATTGATCAGGGGAAATACTTCACGCTGAAGAAGCCCCAGGCAGCTGGAAACAAACAAACTGCTGCAGGGAAGAGGCGGGGATGTTTGGGGTTTTGTTCTGCCAAAAGCCCAGCTCGAGGATTTGCAGCTGTGAAGTCCCAGCTGCTGAGGAAGGAGGGGGGAAAAAAAAAAATAAAATTCATCTTCCTGACTGAAGGAAACGCTGTTGGTTTCTTGGTTTGGGATGTGGAGGAACGCAGGAGGGGTCTGCAGCATCTCAAGCGAGGGATGCACTTGGAATCGTGGAATTTTTGAGGTTGGAAAAGCCCTTTAAGGTCATTAAATGCCAATATGAACCCATCACCCACCACTAAACCACGTCCCCAAGTGCCACATCCAGCGGTTTCTGAACATTTCCAGCGATGGTGACTCCACCACTACCCTGTTCCAACGCTTTCCATGGAGAAATATCTCCCAATATCCAATCCAAACCTCTCCTGGCACAACACAAAGCCATTTTGCCTCATTCCCACTTTCCTTCTCCCAGATCTGTTTTCCCAGAAGCGATCCAATCAGTTCACGGGGTTGGAAACCAACTTGCAGCACCACAAAAAGGCTCTGCAATCCCTCACAAAGTGCAGCCTTGTTTTCCTGCTGGGCTGCTCCTCTCCCTGCCCGGGCAGCCCTGACCTTGCCAGGGAGAGCTGGGAGTGGGATCAAAACTTTTGGCTCCCCTGATCCTCCTTTTTTTAAAGTGACAGGTGTCTCAAAAGTTGGGAAGATTTGTGAAGCCAACATCTCCCCCCAGGCATATGCTGGGTGTCCACCCCGGGCTCATCCCTTCCCCAGCTCGGTTTTGGATCACACTTTGGAGGAATCATATCCAAGTTTTCCTTCTGTGCCCTGCCTGGGCCCAGCTCTCTGATGGGAAACATTTCCCCCCCCCCCAAAATTATCAGACCAACTGGCAAAGAACTCGTGCCAGGGACTGGACAACTTCCATCCTACACCAGCTTCCATCAATATTTTGATTGAAGGACAACCACCACCTACAATCCATCGAGAAGTTGACAAAAAAAAAAAAGGGGAAATTATGGATATTCTTCAGCAAAATACCAAAGGGATCTTTGCTGAAAGAGGTTTTCTGGAACAAAATGGAATAAACTGTTGTCATTTGGGGGGGTGGGTGGGTAGGATGCCACCCTAATTGCTCAGAAAAACCCTGGAATTGTGGAATGGGTTGGGATGGAAGGGATCTTAAAGCTCCCATAACCCCAAAACTGACACAAACCCATGTGCAGTGACTCCTTGAATCCCATCAAGTCTTCCCTATCTGTGCCAGGATGAATTCCAGGATGGTGGATGTGGAACAGCCCTGGAAGATGCAGCACAGCTCTCCCCCATCCCCAGCTGGGATTTGAGGGCAGAAGACACCAGAGCTCAGATTCCTCCGAGCTGCTCATTTTTTGAATCATTTATTTACAGCAAGGCAGTAAAGGGAATATATAAAATAACATTTAAATAGGCAAAACACGAAGAGCGTCATTAGGAAAGTGTAACAGAGCTCAGATTACCAATTATAATAAAGTAATAAAGAAATCTCTCAAGGAGCTTCATGTACATCCTGCAGAAGGGGGTGGGAAAAAATAAAAAAAAAACCCCTAAGTTTTCAGAAATAAACCTGGTTTGTTTTCTATTTTGGTGTTGTTCTTAATTCATTTATTTTTGTCAGCTCGTCTGTCAGAAATGTGACTGCAGCACCTTCCAGGGGAAGTCAGGGCTAAAGATAGGAATGTCACTGCTGACAGGGCTTCAGGAAAAGCATCCTCTGCTCATCAAACACCAACACCAAACCCCGAGCACAGATGTTCCCTCCTAAAAAATCTGCAAGTTCCCTCAACAGCAAGTTCTAATTTCACTTCTCTTTTCAAAATTTCTGCTTGATCCCAGCGGAGGGGAAAAGATCCAGCAGAAGAATGGGAATGCAAATGAATATTTGCAAGATATGAAGGGACCAAGGTGCTTCAACCTCTGCTAAAGTCCTTTGTTCCCAGGGGAAAATTTCCTTTGCCATCATTTTGTCCTGCCAAACACTCCAAACGCAGCCAAACCACCCCAAAAAATCCACCAGACAAAGCTCATTTCCTTTAAGCTTATTTAATGATATTTGAAACGCTTAAATTTTCTATTTCCCAGGTCCTGAAAACAGATTTTCTTCTTTTTTTTTTTTAAGTGACCAATATTTAATTCCAGAAACATACAACCCGATCAGCTAAGTCATAAAAGAGCTATTTTACAAACATACATCTGGATAATTAGAACAATAAAGTCTTTTTAGACATTCAAACATGATCAGTAAAAATACAGGATTATTAATAAAGATTTTTGTGTATTTTTTTTTTTAAAGAATACTTCCAGATTTTTTTTCTTTTCTTCTCTTTAAAGTAAATCTCTGTTAAGAGTACATGATTGTATGTTGTACAAAGAAAATAAAAATATTCTAGTATGAAGAGAGCTCCACAAGACTTAATTCAAAATAAAACAGCAGTGTTTTGGCTGCAGTATCCCTTTTGCAGTACATCTGCTTGTCAGTTGGCACCTTTGGGGAAAGGGGGAGGGAATTCTGGGATTTCTTTGGGGAACAGAGGGAGAAAACAATACCAGGAGATTAAAATCTTCTAATAGCAGGAAGAGCGTTAAACCAGAATATCCAAGTTTTGGGGGAAACACTGGAATAGGCCAAGTGCTGTCTGAAAGATGCCCCTCAGCTCCCGAGGTTTGCATTCCTCATCCTTCCTTCTGATCCCACCTATTGGATGCTCAGGGAACCTCCTCTCCCTACAGACAAGGTGTGCTCGAGAATCTTCTTCCTTCTACAGAGGGAAATTCCCATTCCAGAACGGATCCCTGTGACCTTTTGGCTTGTCCAAGAACTGTGTAACAGCAAGGAAATGACCTCTTGGAAAGATATGGGAAATGTTATATCCCATCCTTGTTCCCAAAATAAGAAATCCTTGTTCTTCTATTTGGGGAAGGAAAAAAAAACCTATTTGGGAAGAGGGGCTGGGACAAAACCCACCAGAGAACCATTTGGATAAGGGAATGTGCCCCATCACCAAGCAGGGGCACATTAAAATGCTTCCTTAGGCTGAAAATCCAATTGAAAAGGGGAATCTTATGGCTTAAAGGAGGGAAAAATGGGAATCCTGAGTAGTGCATTTGAGCTCCAGCTCCCTCCTCCAGCCCGAGGCCTGTGGTGCAGGAGATGTGCCAGAGAGGAAAAAGGGATTCCCTGGCACTCCTGGGGAGAGCTCAGAGCAGAAAGGATCCCTGACCCCACCATCATTTTCCCCCGTTTGGGAGGATGATCCAGCTGAATCCAAAGCCAGGACAGAGCACAGAGTGGGATTTATAATGCCCATAAAACTGGGTTCCAACGAGCTGGGCTTCTCCAGCATTCCTTAAATCTCCCTGCCACCTCCTGCTCCAGGCACTGCCCGTGCCAGCTGCTACAGGGGCTCCTCTGCCACCCTCAGCCTGGCACTGGGTGTGGATTCTCCCTTTTCCCACGCTGAGAGGTGACAGGGACACAGCTTCCCCTCACCCCTGTGTGTCACACCCACGCCAGAATCCAGGGATGGGGGGGGAAAATCCACTCCAGCAGGCAGCAGCGTGAGGATGCCACGGCCACACAAACACGCTGCACTCCCAGCTTTCCCACTGCAGCCACCGGAAGTGCAGCAGTGGAACCGTGAACCACCATAGACCTTGGAATTAATGGAATTCCTGGAGAGAACCACCAAGGATTTTGTGTTCCATCACAAGGAAAGAGCAGGAAACAACCAGACTTCCACAAGCCCCATCTCTGCTGCTCTTCCCGTCCATCCTTTTAAAGCCACACTAAGCTCTCTCTGCTCTGGAGTTCAGGGATGAGTTCCTATAAACCATGGAAGCCTCTGGGAAGCTTTCAGACCTCTGAGGTCACAACAACTGCTCCTGGTTTTGGAGTGTGGGGACCCAAGGGTGCAACTCATGGAGGGGAAATGGGGGGAAGAGCGGTCCAACACCAGATCTGGCTGTTCCCCACTTCTCCTCCTGGCAGGATCCACGGCAGCATTCCAGTTTTGGGGGATTCCCAGAGGAAGTTCAGCTGTTTATAACCGAGGGAATGGTGTGGCTGGGGTGAGGAGGGGGGATCCCACCCGTGAAGAATCAAGTGCTGGGCTAATACTGACAATAATCCCACCCAACAGGACAGGCCTTGGAGCATCCCAAGGCGGAGGAAGCTCCTGCCAGGCTGGAGGAGAAGGCTTTGGCTTGTGTTGGCAGTGCTAATGCTGTGCTGGGGAGAGATGATGCCTTGTGCAGGTGGGCTCTTAAAACAACAGAAATTCCTCCCTCCTCTCTAAGGGCTCGTGGCTCCAAATTTCACATCAAAATCATCTCTGCTCCCTCTGTTGCTGCATGAACTCATCCCTCACGTGTGTCTGTGGGAAGAGGGAGAGCTGTTTTTTCTCACAAAGGACAGGTGGGATTTCTTGCCAGCAGCTCAAGAGAAAAGGTTTTGTTTAGAGGAGCAGGAGGATCCTGATGCTGACCAAAGGCAGATTCTCAGCACGTCGTGGTGCAGACAATGCTCTGATGGGATGCACGGGCTCGGCAGGATGCTCAGTTTGGGTTCCCTACGGAGCTTCACACTTGGGAAGAGGGTGTGTTCCTCACACAGCTCCCAGGAGCAGCCCCACCCACGGTGTGGGTGACCCTGGGGACAGCCTGAACCACCCCGGGGACAGCCTGAACCACCCCGTGCCAAGCAGGGCCAAGCCCAGGGCAGAGGCACAGCTTAGGCTGCCCAGTGTTCACCCTGTGCCAGCCTATTTCCCATCCTGGAAGGAATTCCAGCGGCAAACTCCACCAGAAGAGGCCCAAGGAAGTGCTAAAGAGCCCTTTCAGCCTTCCTGATTCGCAACGTTGCAGTGAGAACACATTGGCACAAAT